>JAJJMA010291302.1:0-16716 GCA_023529015.1 Papaver nudicaule | reverse complement strand
AATTGTTGACACAAGCCTTTAACAGCGGTTAAAGAAACTCCTAGGCCTGTAAAGGACGTCAGCTAGGGGAATCAAGTGCGTGACGATCTGTGGGGGATCTAGAGACGTAAGGAGTGCGACAGTAGCCAGTTCTCTTGGAGGGTTGGAATTGGTCTCTGCTACATCCCAGACCGAAGTCTTATAGTAGGCTAGTGTTTGTAGTCAGTTTATACTGTGCGGTGTTCAGTCTGGACGAGGTCCCGAGGTTTTTCTACAAGTTGTAGTTTCCTCGTCAAAAAAATCTCTGGTGTCTTGTGTGCTTTACTTTCCGCATTATATTCTCTGATTATATAATTAAAGAAAACACAAGAAGTACGTTATTAATAAACCTGACTGTTGTCCTCAATCCATCCCTTGGATTTACCAAGACACTGTCTTGCGTTGGACTGATCCTTGTGATCCAAACTTAGGTTAACGGATCTGGATATTAATTTTTGAGATCGTCCAGATCTGACCATAAGTCTCACGAGCCCAAACGAAAAGTTGGTTGTATTTCGGTACCCTTGCTTTTTTCAAATGGAGTACCACAAATGTGCTCATCGACGAAGGATGCACACATAATGTCATATTTTATGAACAGTTCCTGCGAATGGGGCTCAAAGATGAATGTATGGGCCCAACCATGACATACATCCATGATGCCTATAGAGTGACAATGGCGCCTAAAGGATAAATAATATGTTACAGGTGGAGATTGGGCCCGTAAAAACCCAAACAAAGTTCTTCATTATCGATTCACCAACCCCTTACCATGCAATATTGGGGGAAGGGTGGATCCACGAGATTGGCGGACAAATATCGGAATGCCGAAGGAACATGAAGTTCCCCACAGTGTACGGAGAAATGCAATTATGGAAAGAAACTTTGTTTTAATGCAGGAAGTGAATAAGAACTTAAAGGAAATTAAAGACACGACAAAGGACGACATCAAGGCAACATCAAACTTCGGATACACGGACTTCAAATATAGACATTTTAGGGGCAATTGCAGCATTTTACAATTATTTCCACATACAAGGAGCATACCTGCCGTACAAAGGTCATCTCTAGGATCCTCATTAATATGTATGAGGTGATACGTAAGAATCCCAATGATAGAGATACTCACACGTCGTAAACACCGGGAGAGCCTATTTCCGGGACTGTTATCCTAGATTCCCTCTGGCCAAGGGTGTTGAAAGGTAGGGCCAGTCCAAGAAACATGGGTAATCGAACTTACATGAGGGGAGTAAAATCCTATCAACTTTGGGGTAAACGAACTTACCCCGAGATAAAACAGTAGCCTTAAGTTGTGTAGGACATTCAAACGCACTGAGATACGGCAACAACGGAGTATATAAAGAGGAAAGGTGTCCTGGTGAGCGAGGCCATCCTCGTCACCCATACCAAACAACAAAGTTCATAGAAAGGAACGGAGCCATCTCCTCCTAACAACAAAAAGTTCAAACATCCACAGTTTCAACTAAACAGAAAAGAAAACAAGTACACGAGTCCAACCACGTCAAACCAGGTAAAGAAAAGAAAATATCAAACATCAGGAACTACAATACGAGGAAGATGTAGACCAAGAACGGGGTGCATGGTATTGAAATAAACCTCCGCAGCTGCAAAGGTGTTATTGATAAACTCAGTAGATTCACAGGCATACTGGTGAACACGATCCTCGGCACGAGCAATTGCTTGCCCATTCACACTCGCTTGAAGAGCCTGAAGTTGTTCATGAAGCAGGATAGACTCATTCACCAAGAATTTTTCACGAGGGGCGAAGGAAGCAATAGTAACATCTCTTTCGGTAACCAAGTTTTCAGCTGTTGTAACCCTCTGGGAAAGGTTGCCCACTTGGGATTGCAACTTATGAATCTGCTCCTCCAACCCTGCAAGCAAAGATGATAGGAGTTTATGAAAGTTCGATCAAGAAGAAAAAAGGATAAGTATACAATTATAGCGCATTCCCTAAGCTACCTTGGCCATGGCTCTAGGATATTTCAAGATTATGTTCTGCCTCTATGCGTTGGGAGTCGACCAGGTAAAATTCTTTGGATAATTGATCATACTTCTTTTCCATGGTAATAAGCGAAGATTGCAACGTTTCGTTGCCAACTTTCAAAGTAATATTAGCTGAATCAAGCCTATGCACTCGTTCAGAAAATTCCCTAATAGCAGAAAACGAAGCAAGGGCAGGTTGAGAAGATGAAGAGCCAGCCCCGTTAACTTTCTGTTCCAGTTCCTTCACCTTAAAACAATTTATTCTTCTATGCCTTGTCCGTTGCCCATTTTTTCTCCGTTTCCACCAAATTTTTTCAGGCATCGGCTATTGCCTCAGTTGAAGAGCAGCACGTTGATCCATTGTATTAATATCCCCCCTCAACTCCGCAATAAGCTTATCTTTTAACCCCAGAAAATCCCGAAGGTTATCCATTTGTCTCACCATTTCAGTAGTGAAAGACGACGAAAAGTCTCAGTTCAAGTTCAAGACCGCGGTTTAAAGCTAAATATTTATCCTTCGTTATTTAAACATGTCAAAGATCTTGGCGAAATCTATTACGGTCAGCACGAAGGTTTTAAAGAAGATGAGAGAAAGGAGACGAGAATGAATGTTCAATTCCCATACAAGAATATACATACCAACAAGACGAAGAAATACAAACAGAAGAGAGAGAATATCTAATTTACCTGTGGATCTTTGCATCTCTTGAGCTAACGAAGCATCGGACGAGGTTCGAGCTTTCTGAGCCTCTTTCTTGTCAGCTTGGGCAACACTCAAACTCTCCTTTAGATCTACCAGTTCTTTTTCCAGTTCTGTCACCCTCGAAGACGAAGTAGTACTACGTTGGAAAAACATAAACTCTTTCAGACTCTTAACAGCACTATCACGATCAGATACAATCTGCGTAGCATAAGCCTCGAACTGCGCACAAATAGAGACAAGATGAAAAACAAAATGTTAAGTAACAGTCTAAGGGAAAAATGAAGAATCATGGCAGCAAAATCAAGAAATGAAACTCACCGAGTACAAGTTAAATTCAGGATGGGAGACAGAGAGTTGATTCACTATTTCATGGGCCTTCTCCAACGAAGGAATGGGACCGACAGCAAGGGGATGAGAAGGATCAAGAAAGCAGCCCTGCATCTTTGCAACTTGGGACTCCAAAGTCTTCTCCAACTGCGACCTCTCCGTGGGACTCATCAAGAGTACATTTGCAGAAGAAATATGTGACAAAGGTCTCAAACAATGTGCAAACAATACCTCGTCTAACTTCTTTAGAAGCGAAAACTTACCAGCCGAAGAAGCAGTCGCTGGGGCAGCAGAAGAAGCAGCTGCAGGGGGAGGAGATACTACCTTGAACAACGAGGAAGTACCCAAAGCACCACTAAAAGGAGTAACATGAACAGCCGAGGAGGTACTAGTACTCAACAACGGAGAAACACTAACTGGGCCTCGAGGAGTAGAATCAGCCCAAGACAAACGAGGAAGGCCAAACAACGGAGTACCCATCATGCCAGGAGACGAAGCAGGAAAAACAGTCAACGAAGTATCTATCACGCCCGGAGACGAAGCAGGAAAAACAGTCAACGGAGTACGCTGTAGAGGATTGTTCATGCTTCCTTCCAATTTAATTTTTTTTTTCTCTCATTCTCATAGGTCAGGTCAACAGGCTGATCGGCATTACCCGACCAGTACCAAAAACAACATCACCACTACCCCCGACGCTACCGTCACTTATTCGCTTCCGAGAACTCACGTCAGCATCCATTCCTCCATCATATGAATGCCTGGACGATGCACTCTCATCATCATCATCATCACCATCAACAAAATCACCCTCCAACCCTTCGTTGGGAGGGCTACCACCAGTATCTATTCTTCTTCTTCACCAAGCTTCTTCTTCAAAGAACGCGTCGTCGGCTACAATAACACACATCGTTGTCCAAGTTATGGCTTCGGGGGAAAACATTCACAAACACAAAAATCAAATTCAAAATCAAAATTATACCTTTGATAACGAAGTAGAATCATCCTCTTTCCCCGAAGTAGACACACCACCTTTGTTAGTTCTAGCCTTCTTCTCCGAGGTACGGTAGAAGACTCCTTGTTAAACATCCAAGCAATAAAGTTATGATATTCCTCAGGAAGTTCGGACAAAGACCTCGGTACTCTATTCCCCGAGGCATCAATCTTAAAACCATCAAGCCAAGGGACTACGAGCTTCAGAGGACTACGTATCCACCTTCGGTCATGATCAAGATGAATCCTTTGTTCTACCGGAAAGACATCATCATCACGGCCAAGAATCCTGGTACGGTTAACATCATCACTATCAAGCAGCAACGAAGGGGTTCCCGAACTTCTAAGGCGACGAAGACCCACACCCCACGGCAGTAAATTTGAGGATTGAATGGCATCACCCTACTTTTCATTAAAATTAGCAGGAGTGTAGAGAGAAGGATCATCATTAACAGGAGGGGCAAAAGGATTATAACAACTTATCCTCGATCTACCTTTGCTACGAAGCCAACACTCATGAAGAATTCTAAGGAAATTCCCACTATACTGAAAGATTCCTCGAATAAAGCTCTTCGGGGGATTTTGGCGACGCGTTGGTACATCAAAGTAGAAGGGGTCGTTAGAGTTGAACAAAGAAATAATTAATCCAGCAGCGAGTTGACCTACCGTGGTGAGAAAAGCGTTCTTATCAAAAGGAAAGTTGGAAATCATATGCTCAGTCAAGACATCTGTGTCTCCGTAGTGTTCTATCTGTGAAACCCTCGAGAGAATAAGTGCTCTTAATTTCCTCAAGAGGAACGTTACGATAACTATCTAAGTCTGAAGGTACAAGCCTTGATATTTCATAATGGGGAGTAGTGGTATCAGCCACCTCAACCGAGGCAACCGGCGACGAAGTATCATACATAGATTTCGAACTTTTCGACTTATTTCTCGTCATGGTTCTAAGAAGACGACACAACAATACAAGAAGGGTAAGAACAAATAAAGGAGATGAAGAAAACCGTCATGCACAAGGAACAAAGAAAACCAACAGCAAGCACAAGCAATCACCACGATGGAAGAAGATGAACCAAGCAGATCAATAAGTAGCAGAAACCAAAGAAGTCATGCAAAAGAAAAGACCTAATAACATCACAGAAGAAGGAAGAATTACCTGAAAAAAGAAATCAGCAACTCCACCAAGGGAAGAGAAGACAAGAACCGATCGACGGCACTCACCGGAGGAAAAGAACCAGGATGAAAAAGAAAACAAAGAACCGACAGCAAAAGGAGAAGAAAAAACCTCTTAATCAGAAGAAACAGAGAGAAGAAATAAGAAGCTAAAACCCAGATTCTCTCTCTGATAATTATAGCCTCGAGGAATGATTAGTAACTGACGCAAGAATCAAGGTGAAATCTCTCACATGATCTAAGGTTGGGACCACATATTAAAGACATGGGAAAGTGGTGGCAAAACAAAGAGTTTTCTTCCATAATTACCCATGGTAATAACCGAAAGAAAAGGGGAAAACTGTTAATACCAAAATATCGATGGCCACATGTCTCCTGCTAAGGACTTAGGGGCACGGTATAAAACGTAGACGAGGTACCAAATCCATCTTCCTCGCACTTTACCCCATCAAGAGGTATGATGGGAACCGAAGGTTATGATGAACCTACACTAGCTAGGCCTGAGCATGAAGGACGCGTGTTGGACCTGTTGCCTCCCAAGCCTATACCACGACATAAGGATAGGGAGACGTGTCGATCACCAAGCAGTTACTCAAGCGGCCAGGAGTCATCAATGGATACGAAGGAGTGCATTAATAACATCGAAGAAGTTAGACAACAAAGATAGACTCCACAGAAGACGTGTCGATCACCGGGTGGATAGTTAAGGCGGTGGAAGAAATCTAGCTATTTGTAAGCTACATTGAAGGAAGAAGGAACCAAAGGTAGCAAAAATCAATTACCTCCATAAACCACTATAAATACCCCACTCCACTGAGAGCGTGGGGGTCGAGCAAATTTTAGGTGGATACGCTGAGAGAATACTCACTATCCAATAGCCCACCAGAGAGTTGTAATACAGATAAGTATGAATATCAATGGCAGCTATATTTTACCCCGAGGATGTAGGCATACAACATGCTGAACCTCGTTATGTTGATGTGTTATCTATTATATCAGTGTTAATTGTTCTAAGGGATTCGATCTCTCCCACATAGAGATTATCCAATCAGTCAACATAAAACGACAGTGAATTCATTGAACTTGCTATCTTATCCGTAAATAACATTGATAATGAGTGTTGTTAAGTGATTAGGATTGTTAATACCATCATAAAACATATGCTAGAAAAACTGCAGACTCCGTTCGACATCTTCTATTGCGTATTGTGATGGTTGAGGATGCCAGTAATGTTTAGATACTTCTAATGATATATCTATATCCGAGGTGTTGAAGGACTAAGGCCACTTATCTAATCGTTGTCATTACTATTTTACTTATTATTGGTTGATGTATGATATGGGAAAATTAGTATAAACAAGACGAATTAACAAAGATATCAAGAACGTTGGATCAGTGGTGAAGATCGTCAGAAAAGAAACTCAACATTCCTGGATCTATCAGATTCGCCTATAAGAAACAACCGATGTAATACTCAGAATGATCATCATACGATAAACAGGCAAGATGTGAGTCTTCAGAACAACAATCTCCTCATTCGACTGATAGATCAAGGAGTTGCAGCTAACCGAGAAAGAAATAATGAGCGACAAGTCCCAACTCAGCAAAGACAGTCTGTACAATCTGGAAAAGATAAAGAAGACATTAATGTTGTTATTGAGAGACGATTATGTGAGCAAGAGAAAAGATTTCAAAGAATGATGAATGAAATCACCCCAGGCAGACAAAAGGATGATCCAACAATAAAGTTCCAGTCAGGACCATTAACCATAGAAGTTCGTGAATGTGCTCTTCTAGATAAATTCATTTTACCAACTTTTGAACCATTTAGGGGAGACACGTATCCAAATGCACATCTATTGATTATACTCAAAGATTTGCGGTTCACGCATCTGATAAGCTAGTAATGGAAAGATTCTTCCCAGGTAGCTTGACTGAAGACGCAGTTGTTGATGGTGTTTTTTGGCGAGGAGGTCACAGGAGTAATTTCGCATCAATCTCTGGCGTCCTGGAATGGCTCAAGAAAAGGTATGAATTTATTTTATAGTAGGGATAAGATATTTAAATTACCATTAGCTGTATTTTTGATGTCTCACGACCCTGGCCTAGTAGCATGGTCCACAATCCCTAGCCTATACAATAAAATACCTGCGCATACGCGTTAGCCTAGCTCATGCTTGAGCCAAAACCTTAGGCCATTCACGCCACTTAGCAAAGAAGGAGTATACACGGTCCTTCTTGGCCTATGGCCTAAGCCTAACCTTGCCAAGCTATCACGCCATCTACCTCTTGGCTGGCCTAGCTCAGCCCGCCACTAACTTTGGGCATCCTCCTTGTGGCTTTGCTTAGCTCTCGCCTAGCTTAGCCCGCCATTGACGTTGGCCACTACCTTCTTGGCTTAACCTAACCCGCCTTATTCACTTCGTGGTCTATGGCCTAGCTTAGTTCCCACCTAAGCCAAGTCCCACCAAAGCCTCACGCCACTGCCCATCTTCCTTGGCTCTTGGCCTAGCGTTAACCCGCCATTGGCCTTGGCCGCCAACACTTTGGCTTTCACCCTTCACGGCTTAGCATAGCTCCCGCCTAGCTTAGCCCATCGTTAGCTTTGGCCACTCTCCTTGGCCTACAGCCCCGCCAATGCTTCACGCCCCCTCTCTTTGGAGGCCCAAGGATAATCCCTGCTCTAGCCTTGGATGTCCATATTCCTAGCTTGCCCTAATCTTGGATATCCATGTCTTTGGCGTGCCTTGGCACTTGGGTGCCCACGCCACCTCCTCGACTTAATTATGGATACCCATGTTATTGCCCTGGCCTAGTTTTGGAGCCCCATGACTTTGCCTTGGCCAAATCTTGGAGGCCCGAAGTCAGGGCGCGACTAAATATTGGTGGGGGTTTACGGTTTTCCTTCCTTGTGCTCACGAAAGAGCCATGAGATCTTCTTCTCCCACGGGCTCTAGTTGCCCCCTTGGGACTAAGATATATTCTTTTCTAGCCTCCCCTCTACTTATGGGTCCCACTGATCCAAATCCTAGAGGATTATGGATTTTACTTAGTCCATAATACTCAAGTTTCCTAATCAAATTCGGAAATCTGACAGTTCTGCTCACGTATTTCTCCATGGCGTGATTTTTACAGCCCAATCCGTAAGGAATTAGGAGATGCTTCCTTCACGAAATATTTTCCTCTGTGAATTTCCTATAACATACTAAAAATTCAGATTTTTATCTAATATAGGCTGGCCTAGCCGATTTTACTAATGAACAACATGCAAACTGTACAGAAATCTGAAAATAACATAAATGTTATTGTTCATCCTTTGAGCCTTATACCTAATTTCTTAATAAGATTATCATACCATATAACATGGCTTATTATGATCATCATGGCCTATCTTTAGGTCTTGTATTGGCAATGCTTATGCATTCTTGATGATGACTACGTTGTGATAGCATCATTCGTCTGTTTTTCCTGATTATGGACTTGCTTCTATAAATCAGTGCTATAATTCTTAATCATGGCTCATGGCTATGGCTTATATTATTTTAGACATTCATATGTCTTTATTACTCAGAGAATTGGTGCATTAATTACATGCCACAAGCCAATTTCTCATATTTATGGCAAACTGAAAGTCGTATTTATTTGACTGTTGTCACAGAGAGTTGCTGAAATCCTCTCAGTCTAATTGGCGATTGCATAGCTCAATCCTTAGACTCACCTTATCTTATCTAATGGCGGTTGCTAGCTCAACCCTTAGATTTATCTCATTGGTTTAAATGGCGATTGCCCGGCTCAATCCTTAAACCAAATCTTAAAGAGATATTCAAAGCTTATCGCTTAATCTCTATCTTATCGCAAAGTCCTAAGTTTACCAAGTAATTGGTACGACTTGCACTTAGTCATCTTTGACTTAACAAATCTTAACAAATCTTATCAAATCTTACGAGAATCAAGTAAGTTACATGGGGGGATATTCTTTTAGGGTTTTGGTTTGGCGGTCTACGGCACGTGTGATTGCAACGGCTCAATCACTCAACGGGAAAGAAACTAAGTCGTGTGAACGTTGCTGAGAAGATGGGATAGAGTAGTGGGCGGTTCATTCTTCCCTAATAATAGGCGCAAGATTTTCCCCACTCACTCCACACTCCCACTCTTCCACTTCTTCCACTTCTTACGAGATCAGTTGGAATTCTATTGCTATAAATAGGTCACTCGACCAGTTTGGAAACAACAAGTTCTCCAGCAAGAACAAACAGTTTAATTCAGTGCAAGTTTAATCAATCAATCAATCTCATCGATCATTGATTAACTCTTCTCATTCAGCATTCAATATCTAGTGAGAACTGAATATTCAAACTTCTTTAGCAATTCAATCATCGACATCACAGAAAATCATAGCAATTCTCTGATCTCATCTTTCTCTGCTTCCCTCCCTAAACCAACCCTAAAATCCTCTTCTTGTAACTGAAGCAATACTCGAACGGCCATTTCTTGGTTTAGGCGAGTCTTGTTCGATCTTGACCTCTCGAATTCATTACCATCTTTTATTACATCATCACACTTCATACTTTACCCTCTAAATTCTCTTTATTGTTTTACACCTAAAACATTTGGCGACCACAGTGGGAGGTCATTATCTCAGTTTTAAGAAGATATGGTTGAAACCAGGAGGCAGAGTTCAGAGAATACAAATTCTCCAAATAACCCTAATATTCCCACGAGTTTGCCTACTTCAAGTGGGGTCACCAACACCCAAGTAAGTGGCGCCATCACCTCTGGGCCCTCAATCCAAGCCGTGAGCTCAAACCCTAACCCTAATTCTGCTTCTGCCTCAACTCAGAGGGGGCCAACCTCATCCCCTCTCTCCTTGGGCGTGTCAAACCCCCTGGTGGGCTCCACCACACCAACTCTCTCCCAAATCACGTCCCCCCTCTCTCATATGGTGGGGACCACCAATACCACTATCTCTCCTACCCCTTTTACTCCTATCTCAAGCCGTACAGAAGCTTTTCTCTTTGGGCCCCGCGTAGGAGAAACAAGGAACACTGAAGACTCACCTAGCATTGCGGATCTCATGAAGACCCAACAAGATCTAGCCCTGAGTCAAAACAATATGGTGAAAACCCAGATGGAGTTGCTGACTTGCTTAAGGACTCTATCAGAAAAACTGGCGCCACCAACAACTCCAGGGATTTCACGTGCAGAAACCCCTGCCAATTTTAACAAGGCGGGTCCCTCTCAAATTCATGTTATTCCTGATGATCAGGATACCCATGTTCACACCACACGTGGACCAAATACAGGTTTGCAACATAACTTCGTCACTCGTGAAGATTTGCAGAATCTTTTGCAGGCTCGTAGCATGGAGAATTCAGATTTATTTCATCGTCACCAACCTCCATATCCAATTGAAGTTCAGCGTGAATCTCTTCCTGAAGGGTATGTCACACCTTCATTCTCCATGTATAATGGTATTGGGAATGCCCGAGAACATATCTCTCGCTTCCTGGAATCATTGGGAATACATGAAAGGAACCAAGTTGTATGTCTCAAAGAATTCTCGAAATCTCTGACAGGAAAAGCATATACTTGGTATAATAACCTAGCTCCAAATAGCATTCTCAGCTGGAGCCAGATGGTTAGTGCTTTCCTCAAGAAATACTTCTTCGTGTCTGAACAACTCACTCTCTCTGATTTGGGGAGACTCTATCAGCGAAACAATGAGCATCCAGATGATTATGTAACGAGATTCAGAACTCGTTCAGTGGATTGCAATGAGCCAAATATGACAGAGGTACAGTTGGTGGAGCTTTGCATCAATGGAATGATACCAGTATATCGCGCCTTGTTGGAGAACTTGGACATCGATAATTTCACCAAGCTCCACAAATCCGCCAAACGATCCGCCACTACTGCACCTGCGCTATTAGAAAGACCCAGGCCCTTAAAAGCCGAAGAAAGTCGTGGTGAAACGCGTGCCAGCAAGCGGCTCGTCAACAAGCAATATAACTCTCTTCACTCAGTTCATGCTATCACTGAAGGTGTCAAGAGGAAGGCGCCTACTCCTGAGGCCCCACAACTAAAACGTGCAGCTCCATCCCAACCTCAAGCTCCGGCACGGGCCCCAGCTAATGCTCCTGCACCGAAGGCACCACGACAACAGAGGGAATTCCCTAAGATCCCTGATTTCCCATGTACTATGGATGAAGTAATAGAGCTCCTGGAAGCGTGGATTCAAGATGGTGCTGTCAAATTACCTCCTGTACGGAGGGAGCCTACAGCACAAGAAATGACTGATCCCAAATATTGTCATTTTCATAGGTTCGTCAATCATCCCACCAACGAGTGTCATCGACTCAAGCAAATCTTCAACGAAAAGATCGAGTCAGGAGAGTTGAACTTGGGGACTGAGGGTGTGCATAAGAATCCACTCCCTCATCACCAACCTCAACGTCAACACCAACGTCAGCATCAACCCAACATTCGAAATTTCACCATCTCCGGAGAATCTGTCAAGCAAACTGCTAATTATTTGATGGAAAATTTATGCGAGCTCTTACATTTTTCTAGGAGTCAACGAAGCAACATTTTCGCTGCACTCAGCTGGATTGCTAGCGGCAAAGAACTACTTATACCTGAGAAAGTTCAACCAAAGCCTGGCGAAGTCACACCAGAGATGATGGCAGGAGAACGTGTTCAGATACCAATTATCTCTGCTCGTCTCGAAGGTACGAATTTTAAGAAAGTTCAAATTGATGCTGGTGTTATGGTTAATTTAATTCCAATCAAGACACTTCAAGCAATTGGGATTTCTCGACGGGATGTCATCTATTATCCCACGATAACAAAAGATTCAAAAGGAAAGCTCCAAGACATATATGGTCATGTTACTCTGGATCTGAAGGTGGACTCTGCTCGCACCAAAACCAAGTTTCATGTAATCAAAGAGGATGAGGAGCACGACATGATTCTAGGGCGTCCCTGGCTCCACGGGAAAAGATTCGTACCGACAATCTCACCTGTAATCATCAAGGGCCAAGAATTCATGTTTGACCAAGAAAGCTGCAACGTGGGAAAGCTGGAGTACCGCGTGGGGTCTGAAACTCTGGTGATATTCAAAGAGGTATGTGATAGTGATTTGAAATACTTTATTCAAAATTATTTAGTTCATGGAAATCCTATCCAACATACCCCTCCACAAGGGTTGGATGATTCTTCGACTTGGGGACTTGATTGCATCAAGTCTATCAAGCCCGCTGAGGCACCTCAGGAGGAAATCAAGGCCACTTCCAATAGATGGGTCCGGGCAAAGCAACGGTCTTATAGGCGAAAGACACCTGAGATGTCATGGGTTCCTAAGGCTACTTTGCAAGAAGGAGACAAGGTTATGCGGCGCACTAACCGAAAAGTAACTTCTATTCCGGGGTCCACGGCAAATTGGGAAGGACCTTATATTATATCTCGAGTCATGCCTGACGCACGATACATGATAAGTGCAATACATGAATGGCTCTCAAATATGGTGGTCAACGGCAAATGGCTCAAGAAAGTATGAAGACTCACTAGAGTTTATTTATTTCCTGTAATTTCAATTCCTCCAAAATAAAAGTGCAAGCCATCTCTTTCCTTTTAACAAGTCAATTCAATTCAATTTAAAAAAAAAAGAATTCAAATTCAAAACCTATGAGTTCAGAAAATAATCAATTCCTACAAACCCTTGTTCATAAAACCAAATAAAAGCAAATAAGATTCTTTTGCTCCTGAAGTCTCTCAGAAACACCCATCTAGCGAGGATTTTGCTCCTTCATCAACCGCCTTCTTCAATAGAGCTATGTCAGCAGCTTTCTTCTCTGTTTTCTCAGTCAACTTGCGAAGTTCCTCGGTCATGGTGGCATAATGCCTCTCCTCTTGTGTCACCAAATCCTGGGTGAATTTGCCAACAGCAGCACGCCTTGTTCGAATAAACTGAATCCTCGCCTGAAGCCACAACAAATTAGGTTTGCAGTCTTTGAATGAAGCAAACAACTCTTCTGCTTCATCTAACTCCTCATCTGTCGTCTCCGTGAGAGGAGTGGCATACATCTTCGAAATCAGACCCATAAGATCAGCCACGACACCAGCAAGTGTATTCAAGTGGTCACGTCTTCCTGCAGTGATGAGGTGACCATAACGGGCCCATATCCTCCTATACAGTGGGACGTGTTCCTCAGGGACATTAAATCCTTCCACTAGTATATGACCAGGGAGAATTATTTCATGAGGGAGATCATATGCCAAACCAGCATGAGGAAACTCGCGAAGAGCCCACTGGGTGGGAGCATCCACGCCAGTGACGTCGATCTCTTCAGAAACTTGAATCTCTCTGATAACAATCTGAAAGAAAGGTTCAACGTAAACAGAAGTTTAATAATATGTTTCAAGCTACAATGAAGGCTTAACATAAAGAAGATAATTAAATTTACCTCGGTGCTAGGAGGATTTTCGTCAGCAACGTTGTCAAAGTCTTCGTTAAGGTTGTGACCCGCACTTAACCTTTCGCCAGCAAAGTAAGTGTCATTCATTGCTTCTTTATCTCCAGAAGGCTGCAAGAGCAAACGAGATAAGAATAAAGTACTAAATATCTTATTTTGGATTGAAGAATTAAACAGAAAGTAACCTGTGTCACAGAAGACTTAGGGTCTGTGGAGCCTCCATTTTTATTCTGTTCAGTTATCATATCAGCAAATTTGGGCGGCGTATTTGGAGTCGATTCTTCAAACACTGGGCTTCGCTCTGAGGGAACAAATGAGAACTTCTCAACTCCTGTAGCAGGTCCATCCTACATCAAATAATGAAGAAAAATCATTAAAGGAAGGTATATCAAAGGATTCATGATGTTATCTTGAATATATAATTTTCTGACATCTGAATTCTTACGAAGAACGGCGAAAACTCAAAATCTGTACAAATCTGTAAGAGATATGAAGAAACTTTCTTCACGGGAGTTGTTCGTATGGATGTTTTCTATCACGTGCTAAAAGGGCTTAATTTTTGGAGCAACCTACTGGCCGGAATGATTTTTCCACTAAACAGCGTATAGACTGCGACGTTACTGGACGTGGCGTCACTTTGTGGCACATGAAATAACGAGCAAAAATGCGTGAAATTCAGATTTTCTTTTTCGAGGTGAAAGCTACTGAAGTCCTCTTTCTAAATTTGGGTCAACCATCGAAATCCGCCATCGGATGAGGATTCTACGGCCAATCCCGTGACGTGACGTAAAACAGGAAAATCTGACGGGAAATTTTACTTTCACACCAAAGTAAAAATATGAGCAATGGAACGGGGTCTTACCTTCACCCAATCTTGTGTACTAAGATTGGGGACTTGTTTATCATTCAAGAGGTCCATCATAGAGCTACTCTTCCCTTGGAGGAGCGACAATTCTCCCGAAAGATGACTACCAAGAGACAAAGACATTTGTGTTGCGGGACTGGCGAGCTTTGAGTTAGGCGACGAACGTTGCTGCACAAAATATGGTGATAGAGCGTCAAAATCATCATACAAAAAGCTCATACAAGCATTTGAAAGTTCAAGGTAATTACCAAATCATTCATGTCTCCTATTTTTCGCTTAAGAGTGATATATTTGAGCAGGGAGAACGTTTCCAAGTCTTCTTTGGAGGGAATTGCCCGTACTTCTTTCGAGGAAGCTACGAAATCCCTATACAATTGTACCTGGTCATCCCAGAACCGTCTACCTGCTTCAGTGACGGATGGCACTCTTTCTCCCGAGAGAAAAGATACTGGGCTAAGCAATCTGGTCCGATATTCTTTCATATTATGTGGAGGAGGACCTCGCTGCGATGGGACATCCTGATCAAAACCCATCTGACGAGCTCCCCTGTCGACATTATATGCTCTGACTACGTATGCTCCTGAGTCACTGATGCCAAGGACGTGCCCGCTGCAACTACTTATCATGAAAACTTGTTCTTCATCAGTAAGGTCGTCGTCTACAGAAAGAATCTTTGCTGGAATGGTATTTGAACCAAATGAGCGAAGCTGAGCTACGCCTGCAGGGATTGAAGTCCATGGACGAAAGACCACTGCTGCCTCATCATCCATGAATACAAGAAAGTCCTTCGAGATAGGCTTATTCATCCAACGGACAATGCGAGCCTGGTCTGACATAAGTTTATCTTTGGCAGACCCTTTTGGAGCATAACCAGGGTAATGCTCATACAACCAAGCTTGCACGAAATTTGTTGATACAAATGTCTCAACCTTCGCAGCACCATTCGACAACGTCATATTTGCTAACAAAGTGGAAAGATGGGTATACAAAGTACCAAGGAATAAAGAGCCAATGGGAACAGGAGTACCTTGCGCCAATTTTATGGCATACGGAATAAGTTCGGCCTTCAACTTCTTGTATTCATAAACATCTTCAAAGACGTCCTTTGATAACCAGAGTAGAAGAAATGCAGCAATTGACAATACCGAAGCACCAATATTACTGGCTCTAGTCCAGTGCATCATCCATGAAGCATATGCATCGTCGTGTTTGTTCAGGGTTCCAACAATGATGATTAACTGGGTCTGTACGTTTCTTTCATCTGCATTCAAGCTAACTCTGAGTTCTCCATAAATTGGGAGTCTCAATAACGCTGCTACGTCTTCCAGAGTGATTACAAGTTCTCCCCACGCCAGTATGAAGGAGTTTGTACCACTACACCAGCGGGACATAAAAGCAACTAAAGCACATTTATCTCTAATTACGAAGGAATTATCTGAACTCTTTACAGCATGATAGATTCCAGCCTGCTCAAGGATGTTCTTGATACCCGGGGTGCCAAGCGTATTCTGGAGATACATGGACCAATAATTGATTTGTTTTTGCATAGAACGGAAAACGATACTGGAAGCACTAAAATCACCTCTCTGCATACGAAAGCGAGCTATACGTGATGGAGTAATAGCCATTGAAGCATTAAGATTCCCTGGGAGAATTGTAGCTTGGTCCCGAGAAACTGCAGCTTGTGCTAAATTGGCCAGGCGACTTTCAAATTCATCATTAACATGAGGGAGCTCTTTCACGACAATGGTGGAGGTAATTTCGTCAATGGCACGGGAAGAACTGTGGGATTCAGTGTCAGTCATCATGATCTTTCAATCTACAAAATACTGCGTCTGTAGAAAAAGGAAGAACAAGCAAAGGGAGATAACATCACGTTAAAAAAAAAAAAAGAAAGTCTGCGTGAGGTATATATGTATACCTACATATCACGCACGGTTTGGGAGTCCTAACCTAGTTAGGATTCCTACTTGAATGGGGTTGGCTTTAGGCCCTGTTTGGACTTCATGCTTGTGGACAAGGCTTCTATGCGGATGTAGCTGGCCCATCAACTTGGTGCTCACCCTGGAACACTCAAGGTTCCATGCTGCGCAGGGGACTTAATGTTGATGGTGGTTTTTGGCGAGGAGGTCACAGGAGTAATTTCGCATCAATCTCTGGCG
>JAJJMA010291289.1:0-21277 GCA_023529015.1 Papaver nudicaule | reverse complement strand
CAGGCCGTTAGGGTAATAAGGTGGCCGCATGCCCAAATTCCTAAACAGATATCGACCATGCTTACGGCTAAACAAGGCAGTCCGTGCAGTCTCTCCTCAGATATGATCGTTAAGCTGCGAAACCTCTTTACCTAAAGCGGAAATCTTGACATCCTTTTCCTCACACACACCACGAGACAGACGTAACTCCACGTCAACCTTCGAAGCTCGCTCTCTCTGAATATCCATACCTCGGGAATAACCATCTCGCTCGGTCATGACAGTCTCAAGGCGTTCATTCAAACCCTTTACGTCCCCTGTAAGACCACCGTTCTCCTGCCGTAAGAGCTGATTGTCCTTGTCAAGACGAGCAATCTCAAGACTTTGGGCGCGAACCAGACCCAGCAAGTACATTCCATGATGCTTTTGCTGAAAAGAAGCAAGTATAAGATCAAAACAGCAAAAAACACATAGGGCAACGACAAGCGAGAAATAAACTCATAGCTTCAATGAATGACTGATGATGAGTAACTGCTGAGGCAAGAGTACTCCTATTCCAGGAGCCAGAAAAAACTTGAGAAAGAAACTCGGACACCGAAGGATCTAAAGGATGATTTTGAGGATCTCTCGCATGTGCCTTCAGATGATTGGCTAAATCATCGGCATACGGACCAAGAAGAAAGCTCTGCTCTAAGAAATTTCGGGCCTCGACATCTGAGCACGGCCTCTGAACAAAGATATTAGGGACCGAAGGAGTACCTGCAGTAACCGACGTCGGTAAAACCAGAGAAGAGCCAATAAGAAGATCATTGGAACCATATTCATTCAAGTTCATATTGGGCTGGCCAGGATTGGAGGCATTATCACCAGAAAAAAGAAGAAGGGGAAGGTCCCTGCGAGGGTACTACAATTCGGGAAGTCGGCATTGCAGCTGGTCCACGAAGAAGGCGCTCATTCACGGGACCTCTTCTTAATCTCTTAAAAATCTGAGGCCTCTCATCTTGGTCTCTTCATCATCCACCTCTTCCGCAGTCACAGTAGACAAATCAGTTAAGCCTTTGTTAACAGCTTTTGTGCAAGGCCCCTTTGGTAATACGGCAGGGATGGCGGCTTTCACACCTCTCTTCTTCGAAACCACAGTAGTGCTCCTCTTTTAATTCGGGTCACACAAAGAAAACTTCGCAGCACCATCGTCAACTGACATCACCTCGTTCTGCTGAAAAGCAGTCAATTTGTCAGGCTCTAAACAGAGGCAAATATCCATACCTATTGCGTAGCTGAGGCAGGAAGTGTTTATCACCTGACTAATTCCCCCTTCCCAGCAGAAGCTGACCCCGAAGATCTTTTCCTCTTCTTATTCGAATCGTCGCTATGCTCTGAAGCCTCTCGGTTCTTCAACTTCCCTTGCTCCATTTTCTGAAAAAACAAGAAGGCACATGAACGAAAGGATTCAAAAAATGATTAACGAAAAAAAAACTCCATTTTACCCTCATCTTGACAAGAGCAATCTTTTCCTGAGACTTTTTACGCTCCGCTTCGGAGAAGTAAATTCTGTAGAAATCAACAACATGAAAATCATGCCCATCCTCAAACTTCGTACGCTCGACTCTCCCCTCCTCATCTTCGTAATCATAGAGGACGGGACCTTCGATGAGCACGGGTTTTGAAAACCACACCTCGTCGCTAGAATGACGAAGAAGCGTGTTCGTCTTGGACCCAGAAAGATCTACGTCATCCAGAGCATGAGAAGAGTCGACCACTTTACCTAAGCTCACACTCCAGGGAGCTTTCTCCTTGAGCAAAGTTTTTTCTACCTTGTAGTACTTGAAAAACTTCTCAGCAGTCCAGAAATCTGGAGAGCGTTTAAGCTCCTCGGGAAGTTCCTTATAATAATGCGACTTGCCCTCCGAGCGAGCAAACCATTCGTTGATAACCCTTGCATCACACTACAAGGAGGGGCAATTTTGGAATAAATCTCATAAAAAAGGGGATTGGACGGATTGTATAACGGAATAGGAAGACCGACACCGAGTTGTTCACCGGAAACGATCAACCTTCTATTGCTACACTTTGAGCAGAAAGCAGTTCAGGAGACAGAATTTCCCTACCCAAGCTTCGATAAGGAAAAAGAGTTAGGTTAAACCCATAAATTCGCGCCCTCTCTTCCCAACTGATTTTCTGAGGATCCACCATTTTCCGAGGCAACACCTTACCGGAAGAAGTACTTTCAGAAGCCTGAAATAAAAGAAAAGTTAAAAGGAATAGCAAACAAAGACCAAACAAAATGGCGGGGGACAAACCTCAAAAGCTTACCATGACCAAAGGAAGAATACAGTAGAGAAAGGTTCCAACAGTCAGGCGTCTCGGAAAGCGATGAAAAAGGGGGAGGAAGAAAGAGGGAAGAAAAGGCAAGAGAAAGCGAATTTAAATAAGAAAAGGACGGAACCAGTGCAGTAGGTAGCCGGTGAAAGAAAGGCGAGGGTTTCGAAAAACACTTAAGATTACGTGTGTCAGTTAAAGAAACCATAAGGGGGACACGTGTCGAAGAAGACGAGGCGCCAAGGGTTTTCTTCTCCAAACCTCCTCGATCTTCGGACAAGAAAAGAGGCAAACTGTGGAGGGTAAAACCCCTCGGGACACGTGTTAGAGATCCAAGGAGCAAGATCGCGCCAAAGGAAGTAGTAACGAAGCCTCGGGACCAAACCAAAGAAAGGTGAGACCGAGGACACCGAGCAAAGAATCAGAAGAAAGGGATTCAGACTCTGCCCAAAGGCCGAAGCCCCAGAGCCATCTTCGGAGTACCGGCGAAGGAACCGCCTTACTCGACAAGGACTGACACCACCACGATTGAGTCCCTTGTCTTATTAGCTGTAAACCACCCATGCTCGGCCTATATAAGGCGAGCTTGGAGAACATTGTAGGGGTTGGAATTTTTGGGTGTAACCTAAGCGGCAAGAGAGGGATTAGGTCTGTATCTCCTCTAGCTCCATAGGATCATAATCCATGTAGTTGCAACACTGAAATACAAATCATCATACGTTTAGTCTTCTGATTAATGTCTTTTTACATATCTTCGGTATTGTTCTTGAGGTCTTTGTACTTTGAATCATGTTTGAATGATTGTGTGTGTGAGTGAGATCTGAGGGCTATAGAACATCATGTACCTATGCAGATTTTCTACTCATACACTGGGTGTGTCACCTCTGTAGCTGGACTCTTCCTCTAATTCCCTTCGGTGATGGTACTCACGGAAGGTAAGTTGTTGTTGTACTGCTCGTTGATGATGTTGATGTTGCCGTTGGTATTACAAGCCTCTTCACTTCTTAGGGGTTTGGCCCTCTCTGTAGCGCTGGTGCAGGCGAGGCAAGTCTTTTGTAGTTTCATGGAGGGCTCATTAGACAAGGATCATTTCGCAGAGCTCCAATGCCGGGCAAGGTTGTCGTACTAAGTGCAGGCTCTGCCAGTGGGGGCTCCGGGAATTTTCTGAGTCTCAGTACTCGGTGGTGTCGATGCTCCTCTCTTTCGGGTTTTCCGGGGTTTTCCTCTCGAGTGGATCTCCTCGTGGTGAGTCCCCAGTGATTTGGTAAATGTGTGCTATCATATAAAAGAGGGGTGGACGAAGTACCTTCTTGGTTGAGGGGGTCCTCATTGACTCCTGTGGCTACTGCCTTTGCGATGCTGCTCTTTTGTACAAACCGCTCCATGAACTCTAGAGGAAGTGTCTCCTGGTTGTTGTAGATCCATGGGCGTCCCAGCACCATGTTGCTCTCGACGACTCCCTTAACAATGTGAAACTCCGCTATGGTTGGGATCGTGGTGATTTCGACGGGAAGGTCGATCCACCCGTAAGTGCGTACTTCGACCCCGTCATGAACTTTTATGATGGTAGGGGCATGGATGGATCTGCTGCGAGGGAAGTTAGCGGCTCTGAGAGTCTTGGCTGAGATGATGTTCACTGGGGATCCCGGGTCGATGAGTGTCTTCAAGAGTTCAGCATGAGAGAGGCGGGCGGTTGTAAGGAGTCCCTACCCTTGTCCATCTGTTGGCTCCCCCTGCTTGGAGATTGTCTGTTCATTGACTTCCTTGAAGGGTAGGCGTTTTCCCGATACTACCATGTTGAGTGCTGTGAACATGTCTTTCCGCTGTGGTTTCGAGAGGCAGAGAGTCTCGCATAGTTGGTACATTATCTCCTCCACTCTCTTGTTCATCGGTTCCTCAGGGAAGGTGAATGCTCGAACGGGTAGAGGATCTTGGTATACTCATTCGTTTCCTAGGTGCAATTCCCCGGACTCCACCTTGGGCTCACCAACACTTCGGCTGTAGGAGGTTGTCGTATCGGAGGGAGTTCGATTGCCCCATCCTGGATCCAAGTATCCAGCAACTCTAGTACCTCCTCTATGGGAAACGGGTAGTCTGGTATCTCTGGTCTGGCTTTTTGCCTCCGCATCTCCGGTTGCTGCGGCCCTCCTTGGTTCATGTTCTTGTTCGGGGTCCCCAGAGCTGAATTAGTGCGTTTTGGATGCGTCACTTCCGTGGCAGGGCCTTTCCTCTGTACTTCGTGCGGGTACAGTGGTCAATGTTGGTGGATAGGTAGCGCCACCTTTCTTTCTCGATTTCGTAGTAGCTTTTCCAAGTCGTCTGCCGTGACGTAGCGGGATGGTTGTCCTTCTCTTTGGCGAGATTCTTCTAGAGAAGGAGGTGCTTCATCACCGATGTGGATGACAGACGAGTAGGCGCCTGTAGCGGCTGCCTCAGGGGTTCCCTTGACCGGTGAACTCGACAGCTTCGAGGTTGGAGTTTAGAGACAATCAAGGATCCCTAGTTGCGTGTCGAACATCTTGTCTTGGCTTTCTGCGAGGACAACTTGACGTTTGGCCAACTCCTCCATAGTTAATGCTCCTGACACTCATTTTCCTTTCTCGGCGGTAGCACCGACCTTAGTCGTGGAGGAAGGGTTCTTGCCAGAGGTGTGGGTTGGAGCATTAGGAGTTACTAGGGTGAAGGGGAAGCATCTTGGGTAACAGGTATATTGGGCGTATTGCTGGATGCAGGTGGGTTGGTAGGTGCTGCATTAGAGGTTACATCACCATCAGTTGAAGAGTTGGGGTTTTTGGTATTTGATCCCGACCTAGGTTCAACCATCTTTGAGAAAGTTTTCTGGAACCGAGAGAATGATCTCCCACTGTGGTCGCCATCTGTTTTTACCTGGAAAAAACAATGCACCGTCTCTGGGTACTTTCGTAGTGCTCGAGATCAAAGTCGAACAAGACGAGCCTAAACCAAGTCAATGGCCGTTCCCATCTTGCTTCGGTCACAGAGAGGATGAGGTTGGTCTAGGGAGGGAAACATTGAAAGAAACTTGAGATCTGGTTGAGGATGTGTTTTGGGTGTAAGAGTTCAAGATCTCCGTCGTGAAGGTGACTGGAAATCTCCAAGGCTAGAAGTGTGTTGGGTTGCTCAGGTGTGTTTGCTCTGAGGCTCTGGTTTATTCAGGTGTTCTGAATATCTGGTTGTTCTGGAAAGATGTTCTGCCTTGGAAGATAGAGGAGGCCTCTATTTATGGTTTTGAACTCACCCTGATCTCTCGACAGAGAAGGTGGAAGTCGTGGAAGAGTGGGGGAGTGGAGGACATGAGTTGGTTTCTGTAACTGCCTGAGTTGTATAGAACATGTCCACTCGCGCCATCTTCTCGTAACTGTCAACTATCTCCATCAGTTTCTTTCAACTGCCGTAGACCGCCAGACCAATACCCCTAAAGTTATCCCCCCGTGTGATGTTTTGATATCTCGAGTGGTATGCAGATGTTGCATGGTTGTGTTGAGCTTGAGTAGGCTTGTGTGGCTATGACTCTGTGGCCAACGTGAGTGTGGCGCTTTTAGAGACACACATAGTGGGTGTGTATGAGTGGCCTTGGGCGTTGGCCAAGGCCAGAAGTTGTGGCGCCATGGTTTCATGGCGCCATGGGCTAATGAGGCCACAACTTGTCCAAGGCCAAGTTGTGGCGCCATGGTTTTCACGCCTCTAGGGGCTGGGGATCCACGGCCTTGGCCTTTGGCCAAGGCCAAGTTATGGCGCCATAGTTTTCATGGCGCCATGGGCTAAGGAGCCACGGCCTTGGCCTTTGGCCAAGGCCAAGTTGTGGCGCCATGGTTTTCACGGCGCCAGGGGCTGAGGAGCCACGGCCTTGGCCTTTGGCCAAGGCCAAGTTGTCGCGCCATGGTTTTCACGACGCCAGGGGCTGAGGAGCCATGGCCTTGGCCTTTGGCCAAGGCCAAGTTGTGGCGTCATGGGCTAAGGAGCCACGGCCTTGGCCTTTGGCCAAGGCCAATTTGTGGCACCATGGTTTTCACGGCGCCATGCAAAGTTGTAGCGCCATGGTTTTCACAGCGCCATGGGCTTGGGAGCCACGACCAACTTGATTGCGGCGTACTTGCAAACTTGTGTTATGGTGCATGCGTGCCTATGCATGCACTGACGCTATGGCTTATGCATGCGTTTGGGCTACAGTGTGCTTGAAGTCATGGCGCGCTTGTCCATGGTATATTAGATCATCCTAAGCTTAGGGTATGGTCTGTTTAAGCCTTTTTAGGCTGTTGTATGCTTCTCAGAGAGCTCTGGACAGTCCTAGAGCTTCGATATTCCTGAGATTTTCATTAAGACTCGGATGTCGAGTCGTATTTTTAAGAGAAAATCCATGAGGATGCGTCTCTGTTAACTCTTCACCATGTACCATATAATGATCTGGTTCTGATGCCGAGGAATTCGAGGCGATGTCGACATGAAGCAAATTAATGGGTTTAATGTGCTGGTGAGATTATCAGTACTGCACTATGATATCATCCTCTCCACCGGGACTTATAAGAGAGAACTCATAGAGAGTTTATTCAGCTCGTAGAACGGGTTGCATTCTGAGCTATAGAGATGTGCCTGAATAGGCAATTGCCTTTAGGTAAGGCGTGGTTAGAAAGTGGTTTTACAATCTTGTCCCTCTCTCATTTTTCACCATCTACAGGTTTACACTATTAGTCACTTCAATTTGTCATGGATAGAAGTCTTATGGAATCTTGAGAGTTTATCCAAGATTTCTCGCTCCTAGTTATCCCTTCCAAACTATGCGACCCCCATTGCTGTTGATGAGAGGGGGTATTTATAGTACTTTTGTAGGCACCACTCTTTGCTATCCTTGGTTGCTTCGTTCTCTTGATGCTCCTTGGTTCGATCATCCATCCTCGGTGACCGCCCTCATCATCCAATCCTAACTCGTCGTACTGCTATGTGGAGGATCCTTGCAGTATTTTTGCGCTGCCGACTCCTTATTGGTCTAGGTTTCTGTTCTCCACCACTGGTTGGGCCAATCCCCAATCGACAGACGATTTTTTGTCATGTTGTCTACAGCATTTAATGCGGTGTGACTGCTCCTTGGCGTGCCTGCTTTTTCCTAGTATCATAGGTCGGTAACCCTTTAAACTCTTCCCTTGGATTTCATCATCTCGTGATGAGTAATTCCTTTGCTTGGATACACTCCTGTCCTTCGCGGCTCATGTTGCTTCGATGTACGTGTGATGGCGCCATGTGTCCATCCGAAATTATTTATTAACAGTTTGCCCCTTTTCTTTCAGTTATTGTAGTGGGCAATGATGGAAGAAAACCTCCTATGCTGCCATTTTCAAAATAATGGTGGACCCTTCCTTCACGCCTTTTCGTGGTTTTGTGGGAGTTTGTAATTTTTGTGATTTCTATAAATGTGAAAAGGAGGGGATACCGAGATACACCACCAACTTTTAGTTTTCGTGAACCTGGTTGAGTACGGTTGTTTGAACGATCTCACAAATCAATATTCAAACAACAACCTGAGTAAAGTTCAGATAACTGAACCCTAACAAGAACGTGGTTCTTGTAGATCTTAAAAAAGATGGATTCAGTCAAAGGTTATGAATCAACAAACTTGCAATTACTTCAATTATATAGATCAGAGACAATATAATGCGGAAAGGAAAAGTAATGCAAGACACCAGAATTTTGTTAACGAGGAAGCTACCCTAGCAGAAAAACCACGGGATCGAGATGTGAACATTCTCAGTATTAACCGAATACAGATGCTAGCCTACTCTCAGACTTCGGACTGGAATGTATCGAGACTGAATTCGCCCTACAAGCAACTCAGCTACCAATGTGCTCTTACGTCTCTTGGCTCCCGCAAACCTACGTACTTGATTCCCCTAGCTAACGTCCTTGACAGGCCTAGGAGTTGCTCCACTTCCCTTCGTGAAGACTAGCGCTACCCTGCCTCTAACAGGACGCCAAAAAGTCTCCAAGTAATTAAACGAGAATACGATTGTGATTTCCTTTAGACTTAAAGTCAAGGTTAATAGAAATCTGATATGTTGAATAGGGCTTATTGATCTAGCCTAAACAACTTTACCTCTTAACGTTTGACGAACTTAGTATGAAACCTAGTTCGTGAATATACGTTAAGGAACTTCTAGGGTTACGATACGAGATCTACCTTACGAAGTTTCTATCAAATCTTGGTCGTGATAAGATTGAAAATATTCAATCGACCCAAGATACCGCATCAAGAATTTAACTTTCGTCCTGTGCTTCACGATCCTCAAGTGAAGTCTTTCAATAGTCGTAGTCCAAAAGGACTTCGAGATGACAAGCAACCTTTATACAAGGATACACAGATGTGTAGAGGATTGAGATTTTATCTTGCATAAGGTCATCTATATATAGTGATCACCAAGGGAGGCTTTGCTTAAAGTTTAATTAAGCAACCTTGAGTAGGGCTCAAACAAGTTCCGGAACTAAGAAGGTTAATAGCTTGAATACCCGTTCTCAATCTTCTATCAACTTTGGACTAGGCCAATAGTTAAAGAAGACTCAACCTTGATTGAAGGTCTGCGAATTCTGGTCCAAAACATGTTTGAACATCGCTTGGATTAAGTAGTTGAATTACATGGGCCAAGTAATGACGAGTCCGAGAACTAATCATGCCTTGACCGAAAACTTCAAGATATGAAAGTTGCAAGTTTTCTCATAGCTTGTATGTACGCGTTCATAGAGCATTCAAATATAGTTCAGGAGAATTCTGGAGAATCCGTGAACTTGTATGTACGCATTCATACAGACTTTGCTCGTTCTCTGAAATTCCATACAACACATGTACGCGTTCATGTACTCGTTCGCCGTTGAGGTCATTTTCAAGAGACAATTCAACACACTCTACCTATACATATTATCACGGATGTGACAAATGCAAAGGTAGAAATCCTAGAATACCTTCGGATCATATAAACAACATCATAGACTATTGGTATGATAGAATGGTAAACACGATACGGAAAGGAAAAACCTTTATAACCTTTAACGAGGACGTTATGATTTATCAAGTAGTAAGCTCTGGTCTTCGTCTCGATTACCTAAAACTATCTTAGTCCGAGGTTGTAGAGTAAACTTATCAAGGATTGTGTGTTTGTCTCATAAACTTGACAACTGACTTGAGATAGCAATATCAGTGGGTTCAACCGAGCAATGCTCTAACAATCTCCCCCTTTGTTTATTTTAGTGACAAAAACCAATCTTACATATGGATTCAAAAAGTAAAATCTTTTAGCCCTAACCATAATGTACTTGATCTTCTTGTAATCTTCAGCGTCTCAGATAAGAGTGTTCCTGCAAGTGAAGATTCAAGGTAGAGATAACAAACTTCAAAGTCACCACACATCTTGGTTTCTAGAAGGACATAGTCCAACAAGAGTTTGTTATGCATTTGAGTAGTATGTAAAACTTGCTCAATACACTAACTTTTGCTCTAACATGACTAGCACATCGATTTTACTCCCCCTATGACAATGCCGTAGACAATTGTCATAGTAGATAGAAAGATTTTACTCCCCCTTACTACAAGATTTGTCTCCCTTTTTGTCATAAAATAGACAAAGAAAATAAATATAGGATTCTCATAAAATCGCAATAATCAATGTAGACAAAGGTAAACATACCTGAAACGAGAGATAGAAAGATGCAATTTCCATAGCCGCACACCCCAAAAAGATATTACCATGAAGCACAAGTTCAAAAGAACTCTCCCCCATTATATGTCATTCCATAAGGAACAACGCGACGACCTTCCCAAGCAAGGATTTAGAATAAATTCTTGGGTGATGTACAATTTACAAGTAAAATTGTAAATATGTTTTTCTTTCCTAGCCAGTTACGGTCAAATAGGAATTCAAGGTTTAATCTTCCTTTTTTCTCAGAGAGTTTCGGTCAACCATCGCCTTTAGAGAAAACATTAGGTTACCCCTTCCTAGTGGTTGTAAGACTAAGAATTAAAGGTACAACATTTAATCCAGCGGAGTTTAACATTGTATCCTAGAGGTTCCTCTTTATCAAAATCATCTCCTCTTAGCCATAAGAGTCAGAAGCATGGATTTTGATAGTTCTTCATGAACTGCTTTACCCGAACGGGGGATATGGCTAAAAAAGCAAGTTCACGAATTTTGCAATACATTCATATAGATAATCAATTAAGATCAAGCATTGCAATCATCAATTAAAATTTTAATTTAATAATCTCAATTAATTGATGGAAAAGAAAACATGGAAGTAACACAAGCAAATCATGCTTAAATTAAAAGATGACTACTTCTAGCATAGTGATTACCCAAACCCTAAGGAAAAGACAAAAGCTTTTTAATAAGGAGTTAACTATGCTAATCAAAAACTGACCTAGTTATCAGAGTCAGTATCTTCTTCAGGTTCACTTGAACTGTTGAAGTCATCAGCTTTCTTGAACACGTAGTGAACATAGTTATCTTCATTGTCTTTATCAGAAATGTTGTTGAACATATTGTTCAAGTCATCCTTAATAACTGACATATAAGCTTTCAATTCATTAATTTCAGTCTCCAGTAATTCCAAATTGTTAACAATGTCAACAAGTTGGATTTTGAAAGCCTCAAATTCTTTCAGAAAGTCGTGAACGACCCCTGCAGAAATCATGGTGTCATCTTCTACATTCTGATTATCATAGGCAAAGTAACAATTTGTTGTTGCATATATTTCTTGAGAATCAAGAGTTCCCGCAATAACATCATCAAGAACAGTTTTCTTCTTTTTCCTTCCAAACCCAACACCTTCATAATCCATAACTTTGCAAGCCTCTTCAATATTATTTCGTGTGACACTACGAGTAATATATTTCATGGCTTTATGGAGAACTTGAACGTGAATTCCGAGTTCTTGTGGGTGTGGTATATATATAATCCCCCGGGGTGGGATAATAAAGGAATTTAATGAGTACGAGACTCTTAAGGAAGGCGGTTCTGAAACGTGTATCTGTCACGTTCTGGTATTTCCGGAAGATGCACTACTCCCTTACGTTCCGAACGAGTTGGGCAATTTTCGAGAGTTTTTCAAAGTGTCACAAAGAGGTCCAATGAATTGGATGTGCGTGCCCATATTGGGAGAATTAATGTATACCCAAAATATCTTAACAATTTTTCTTATTTAATCCCGGAATATTTGCCAAGAAGAGTTTTTTAAGTTTACATATCAACTCTATGAAGGATCATAAATCTCTTAGATTTTTCTCAAGGTTTCCTCATGGGTCCTGGTCTCGACTCTTGCCTTAGGAGCCAGAGGCAGGGAGGTCACCTTGAGATAACTGACAAGTTGTTGATACTCACATCAAGTCATTACATTTTGGACTTTTATGGATGTGATAGCACTTTCATACACAATCTCTTTCAATATTTGGAGACAAGATTAGGTGCTCATAAGATATTTAGGACGACCTCCTTTTTAAGGAATTTTCACAGTCCTTGAGACATTTCATCTCTTAATTTGACATCACGTTTTTTTTTTTGGAGCAAGCTCAACATGTGATGACATCTTATGAATGGCATACTTAGGAATTTTCTACAAGCATTATTGTATGTAATACTAGGGTCCCATTTTTATTAATCAATAAGGCACAATATCATAGACTGTGAGACGATTTTAATTCTTTAAGATAACCTTTAATAAGATACTAAATTGTGAATCCTCACAAATTGTTTCAGCAATGCAATAAGAACTATTTTATTTGATCATCACAAAAATATAATTTGAAGCATACCTGGGTTCTTTTAATGAAGATAGATGATGATCATGAATGTAGTCCCATGTTTTGCATCTTATTGTACCCAAAAGAATTGCCTTTATTCTCACCAAACATAGTGGGTCCTTCTTAGTGGTGAGAAGGCACACCACAGTTATATTGTGTTGAGGTGAGCCGGCGGTTCACCAAGAATAGAGCGTGGCTCTCTTAATTTCCCTTTTCCTTCATTAAGGCATCACTTTTGTATTTACAAGAGTTGTTATGAGCTTGTTGAGGAGAACTTCATAAGTCTGCACCAAAGAGGCATTAAGAGAAACTGTAGGACAATCTTTTTCAAGACTAGTCTTGAGATTATCAGAGACACTTTCTAGATGTTATGGACTAACTTCTTTTAATTTAGAAGATTTTTCAGTAGTAGGGTATGAGGCAATAGGATCAATACAACCAATTTCTATAGTTGTAGATTAACTCTCTTGTGTGAGAAATACGAGCATTTTTCTTACCCATTTGCGTGTATTTCACCTACGTGAAGTGTGACCAATAACATTGCAGTAGTGGCACCTTTTAGTCCAGACAGTCTTTTTGGGTTTCGAGGACAAGTCTAGTCCATCAGAAGATCCCCTTTTTATGGTGATTTTATTCATGATTCACGAAAAGCGCCAAACACGGACAATAACATCTTTTACAAGGTGTTTGCCGGCTCTGATACCAACTGAAAATGAGGGGATACCGAGATACACCACCAACTTTTAGTTTTCATGAACCTAGTTGATTACTGTTGTTTGAACAACTTGATTCCCCTAGCTGACGTCCTTTACAAGGCTAGGAGTTGATCCACTTCCCTTCGTGAAGACTAGCGCTACCCTGCCTCTAACAGGACGCCTAAAAGTCTCCAAGTAATTAAACGAGAATATGATTGTGATTTCTTTTAGACTTAAAGTCAAATAGAAATCTGATATGTTGAATATGGCTTATTGATCTAGCCTAAACAACTTTACCTCTTAACGTTTGACGAACTTAGTATGAAACCTAGTTTGTGAATATACGTTAAGGAATTTCTAGGGTTTACGATACGAGATCTACCTTACAAAGTTTCTATCAAATCTTGGTCGCGATAAGATTGAAAATATTCAATCGAATCAAGATACAGGATCCGGAATTTAACTTCCGACATGTGGTTCACTATCCTCAAGTGAAGTCTTTCAATAGTCGTAGTCCAAAAGGACTTCGAGATGACGACCAACCTTTATGCAAGGATACACAGATGTGTAGAGGATTGAGATTTTATCTTGCAGAAGGTCATCTATTTATAGTGATCACCAAGGGAGGCTTTGCTTAAAGTTTAAGCAACCTTGAGAAGGGCTCAAGCAAGTTTCAGAACTAAGAAGGTCCATAGCTTGAATACCCGTTCTCAATCTTCTATCAACTTTGGACTAGGCCAATAGTTAAAGAAGACTCAACCTTGATTGAAGGTTTGCGACTTCTGGTCCAAAACATATTTGAACATCGCTTGGATTAAGTAGTACAATTCCATGCCTAGACCGAAAACTTCAAGATATGAAAGTTGGAAGTTTTTTCATGGCTTATATGTACGCGTTCACTGTTGAGGTCATTTTCAAGAGAAAATTCAACATTTTCTACCTATACATATTATCACGGATGTGATAAATGCAAAGGAGGAAATCCTAGAATACCTTCGGATCATATAAACAACATCATAGACTATTGGTATGATAAAAATGGTAAATATGATACGGAAAGGAAAAACCTTTCTAACCATTAGCGAGGACGTTATGATTTATCAAGTGGTAAGCTCTGGTCTTCGTCTTCATCAGTCTCCGTCTCGAACCTAAAATTATCCTAGTCCGAGGTTGTAGAGTAAACTTATCAAGGATTGTGTTTTTGTCGCATAAACTTGAAAACTGACTTGAGATAGCAATATCAGTGGGTTCAACCGAGCAATGCTCTAACAAAATGATGGGTTAGAGACATGATCTTCATCTTCTCCAGCCACAACTTTCTTCCAGCATATTTCATTGATTGTTGGTTCTTCATTTCTTCTTATTTTGTCTCAGGCTTTTTTTAAATCCTGATGACGCGAAAACCATCAAGTTCTAAGTCCAAAGCTTCCTTCCATAAATTGAAAGATTCTGTCATGGGATGACTGCGACTGTTCCTTCTTCATTGCAAAATTTTCCTCGTCATTCAAGTTCATCTGGTGATGCTGAAAAAGGTTTATCCATAACTGGTGATAGAGTAGGGGGCTCAACTATGAACTGGAGCGCCTTCGTCCTTCTGAAGATGATAGTTATCGTCGTTGGAGTCTCGCCAAGATAAAGAAGTCTTTTGGCTTGACTCATTTTGACGTTTCCTTCTTTGATGGTGATGTTGATGTTTTGACCGAAGATATGATCAGGAGCTTCCCTTATGATGAGAATTCCCTGCTCATCTCCTTTGGTCAGTTAGCTGCAGGCCTCGTCCTTCCTTTGTATGTACCTAGTGACACCTTCTTTATTGATGTTCTCTCTGGTCGAGACAATCCCTCCTTACGTCAGCAGCTTCGTGGTATACAACAATATACGGGTAACATTTTTTCGTGTTCTGTACGAGTGTTGGCTTTGTAGTAGTGGCCCTTCTCTTTAACAATGGTCTGTCAGGAAGACTATACTCCTCAGAACTTCAACTTGACCTGGGGGGACTCTGTTCAAAGCTCTAATGTGGTGCCTTGGTCTATTGGTCCTCGCCGATTTGGCCCTTCTGCCAAGCAAATCCGTGACAAAATTCCTCTTCTGCTGAATGACTGTGATGACCCTGATTTGTCTGTCGTCCCTGGGACCGTTAGTCTTCCTTTTCCCGACGATCAGAGGCTTCGTCTAAATCGTGACCATCGGTGGGTGCGTACTCCTCTTCGTGTCACTGGTCTGTGGGTTACTGGCTTTAGGAAATCTCGGTCTCAGTCAGGCCTTTTCATTCCTCATCTGATGACAGATCTTCCTCATCACTATCGAACTTTCATCGCCTGTCGCTTTAATCCGACTCCTTCGCGGGTATGTATTTTTGTTTTTATCTTCAGTCTTCTGTTCTCATTCCTTCTTTTAACGGTTTTTTTTTTTGACTGCTCAGTCCTTGAGATCTAGCGTTCCTTCACCAAGCATGAGTGATAATATCTGTACTCAGAAATGGAAAATTGGTACTGCGCTAACAAAAGACGTTAGTAACAAATCAGTTGGTGCTACTTCGATGCCAATGGTATGGGTAATTGATGTTTTCCTTTGTATATGTAGTTGTCCCCCTTTGGCCATACCTGTGACGAATAGTTTTGTGATATGTAGCCGGTTATTAGAAAGAAAAAGAAACCTGAGACGAACACTTCCCGCGGAATTGGTGCGCCCGAAGAGTTGTTTGCTTCCAGAGTGAGTGCGTGCGCCGAAGATAGTTCTGAAGATGTGTCATCGGGTCATTGTAGCGATGATGGCGTCGTCGCCGAAAGTTGTTTGCCTGCCCCTGCAGTCCCCGTTGTTCAAGCTTCTATGGTTGTGGACATTACTGATGATTCTGACATGCAGGATAGCCAATACCCTGAGTTTTCTTCTGCCAATGAGACACAAGTTAACTTAAAAGGTGATGCTGAGCTTTTATCCTGAGCCGAGGTTTGCATCCCTTCTTCATCTGGTCTTCTTGAGTCGGTGGTGAGATCTGGTACCCAAATATCCCCCCTTGTCTTTTGCTGTCGTGAAGCCCGTGGATTGGTCTTCGTACTTTTTGAAAGATCATGATCCCCCTTTAGATTCGCAAGTAGCCGTCTTTGATGATAGAGTGTCAGAATTGCGGTTTTGAACTTAACATCGTTACGCTGTTGATGGATGAGTATAGACTTGTCGCCGAAGAATCGAGAGCTCGAGAAGAGACTACGGCCGCCGAGAATACTCTTTTGAAATCCAAGCTTCGTGACTTTGATGCAAGGGTAGCCGCTGCTGTTGCTTCCCAAACCGAAGGATTGAGTCTTACCTACGCTCGTTCTGCTGCGATGACTGTTAACGAAGCTTTTGCCGAAGCCGAGTGCCGTTTCCCTGGTATCACTTTCCCGAGGATGGATGTCCCTTAGTCGTCATCTGTTATGGAAGAAATTATTTGGAGTTCCCTGCCTCCACCTGTATTTTGACCTGTTGGGTGAATTCCTGACCATTTCTTGCCTTGTGAACTTGTTTTCTTCTTTTTATTTTTGTTGCTATAACTTTTGTACCCAGATGTATCCGAATGGTAATATTGTTGATCATGAGATCTTCTCCTTAGTATCTACTATTTCAGGCATTTCAACCTTCTTGGGTCAAGCATTATCTTTCAACCATCCTTGGCCAGGGGATGGTTTAGGACATTAACCCGGGAAAAAGATTATCCCGCTAGTATCTTTATCATTGGGATTCTTACGTTTCGCCTCATACATATTAATGAGGATCCTAGAGATGACCTGTGATCAACAGGTATGCTCATGTCATGGCAATTGTTTTATTGCGCTTGGGCTACTGGCAATTGTTCTGTTGCGCTTACATCGTTGTTACTTTGATACTTGTCACTTTTCAAGAAAAACAATTTATTCACATGCTGCATCGCGCCGTCCTTCGTGAAATAGTAACATAAGATAGATGATGAACTTCGAAATAGTAAGTCTTACTCCTTCTGTCCCCTAGGGGTAGTACTTTTTAAGGTACCGTGCATTCCATGGATGTTGTAAAGTGTCTCCTTGCATGTTTCTCAGATAGTACGAACCCTTCTCCTTCCCATACGTGGGCTAGTTTGCCCCATTACGTCTTCTACTGGTATGGTGGTATCTGTCTCATTACGAATTCTCTCACCGTGAAGTTTCGAAGAACTACCTTTTATGTTGTATTCGTTGGCGATCCTTCATTGATAGTTCTCCATTCGTTGGAGTACGGTCTCCCTTCTCCCTTCTAGATCATCTAGTTTTTCGTAGATGAGATCGGTGGTTAGATTTTTCTCCCAGGCCTCAGTCTTCGTTGTTGGGATGATAACTTCTGTAGGTTTACAACTTTGGTTCCGTATGTTAGCATAAAAGGTGTTTCTCTCGTAGCTTCTTTTCGAGTTGTTCGGTAAGCCCATAACACATTGTGCAATTGCTCACACCATTTCCTTTTGTAATTGTCGAGTTTCTTCTTTAGGATCAGAGCTATGGTTTTGTTTGTGGACTCCGCCTGACCGTTGCTTTGTGGGTACGCAGGTGTTGACTTGATTTTCTGGATTTTGTAGGCGTCAAACAACATGTCGATGTTCTTTCCGCTAAGTTAAAGTCCATTATCTGATACTCGAACAAAAACTTGAATACGTCACGATCTATGATGTGAGCGAGGGGTGCATCCTCCACCCACTTGGTGAAGTAGTCAGTGGCGACTATTAGAAACCTTCGCTTGCCGGATCCTGTTACCAATGGACCCAGGATGTCGACTCCCCACTTCGCGAATGGCCAGGGGCTCAATACCACGTTTAATTTCGTTGCTGGTGCTTTGAATTTCCTTGCAAACTGTTGGCAGGCAATACATCGTCTCTCCATCTCCAATGCATCTCTGTTCATGCTTGTCCAGTAGTATCCTTGAAGTCGAGCTTTCTGCGCCAAGGACCTCATGTCGTTGTGGTTGCCCGCGTCTCCATAATATATGTCTTTCAAGATGTGCAATCCTTCTTCCTTTGTGATGCATCTTAGTAATGGTCCTAGGAAAGTAGATTTGTAGAGTATACCTTCCCGGAGATGATATCTTTCCGCCCTCGAGATAATCTTCTAGGCATACTTGGGATCTTCGGGCAATATTTTGTCACGTGTCGATGAAGTGGTACTCTCCAATCATCTTCTACCTCGTTTCTTCCGTGCTCGGTGGGCTGGATACTCCTTCCACGTCCATGGTTTCTTCTGCTGTGGCCTCAGTATTCACCTATGGTTCATACACTCTTCCCACCTTGATGGATGTGACATTGGGATCTCGTAACATAGATGATATATATGCCAATGCGTCTTCATGCCTGTTATCCTTCTTTGTTATATACCTGTACGTCACCTTTTCAATCTTCGATGTGAGTTCTTGCGCTAGCTTTAAATATGCGGTAAGGCATATATCCAGAGTTTGATATTGGAGTTCGATTTGCCTGAATGCATGTAGGATCTTGTCTCCTGTTGGGGTTGTTATTACGATTCATATCCTTGTGACTTCTTTGTTGGAAGATCCATCCACAAACACTTCCCATCTGCGGGAGTTGACTGGTTCCAGCAAATTATCTGGATCTTCTTTGTCTTCCTCGGCTCCCGGTATGTCATCTATCTCTTTTTCGTTTTTGAGGGGTAAATCTGCCAAGAAATCTGATGTGATATCTCAGCCGTTCGAGGTTCGAATATGATTTTGAATTGCGTCACTTGTGCATTCCATTTGGCTATGCGTCCCACACTGTCTGAGTTCTGGAGGACTTGGCCAATCGGTGCCTTCGTTAGTACTCTCACCGTGTGTGCGTTGAAATAAGTTCGCAGCTTCTGCGTTGCGAACACTAGTGCTAGGATGATCTGCTCTATCTTCGTGTAGTTCCTTTCAGCTTGGTACAGAGTTTTGCTAATGTAGTAAATGGGTATTTCTTCCTTCTTGTTCGTTCGGACTAGAACTGCGCTGATTGCGCAGCTGGTAACTGCCAAGTATAAAGTTAATACCTCGTCTTTTTCAGGTCTTTGTAACGTTGGTAGGGTTTCCAGGTGCTCTTTAATCTTCTCAAAAGCCTGCTGGCAGTCTTCTATCCACGCGAACCTGCAATCTTTCCTTAGTGTGGAGAAAAAATCCTTGCATCTGTCTGACGATCTGGCTATGAATCTCCCCAGCGCCTCCCGTCTTCCGCTTAGTCTTTGGACGTCCTTCAGACTCTTCGGTGAGGGCATCTCCACCACGACCCTAACTTTTTCTGGATCCACCTCAATCTCTCTTTTGGTGACCAAGTATCCTAAGAATTTTCCGGAGGTTACTCCGAAGGTACACTTCTCTGGGTTTACCTTCATTTTGCAACTCCTCATGGCTTCAAATATTTCTCTGAGGTAAGCCAAGTGATCTTGTAATTTTAGGCTTTTGACGAGCAGGTTATCAACGTAGACCTCCAAGTTCTTTCCAATCCATTGTTTGAATATCTTGTCCACCAATCATTGATATGTGGCTCCTGTGTTTCTCAGTCCGAAGGGCATTCTTGTGTAGCAATAGAACCCTATCGGAGTGAAAAAGACTGTATTTTCCTGATCTTCTTTGGCCAAGGCTATTTGATTATACCCCGTGTATGAGTAGAAAATCTGCATAGGTAGATGATGTTCTATAGCCCTCAGATCTCACTCACACACACAGTTATTCAAACATGATTCATGGTACAAAGACCACAAGAACAATACCGAAGATATACAAAAGAACTTAATCAGAAGACTAAATTTATAAAGATTTGTATTTCAGTGTTGCAACTACATGGATTATGATCCTAAGGAGCTACAGGAGATACAAACCTAATCCCTCTCTTGCCGCTTAGGTTACACCCAAAAATTCCAACCTCCACAATGTTCTCCAAGCTCGCTTTATATAGGCCGAGCTTGGGTGGTTTACAGCTAATAAGACAAGGGACTCAATCGTGGTGGTGTCAGTCCTTGTCGAGTAAGGCGGTTCCTTCGGCAGTACTCCGAAGGCGGCTCTGGGGCTTCGGTCCTTTGGGTTAGAGCCCGAATCCCTTTCTTCTGATTCTTCTCTCGGTGTCCTCGGTCTCTTCCTTCTTTAGTTTGGCTCCGAGGCTTCGCTGCTAGTTCCTTTGGCACGATCTTGCTTCTTGGATATCTGACACGTGTCCCGAGGGGTTTTACCCTCCACAGTTTGCCTCTTTTCTTGTCCAAAGATCGAGGAGGTTTGGAGAAGAAAACCTTGGCGCCTCGTCTTCTTCGACACGTGTCCCCCTTTCGGTTTCTTTAACTGACATACGTAATCTTAAGTACTTTTCGAAACCCTCGCCTTTCTTTCACCGGCTACCTAGTGTACTGGTTCCGTCCTTTTCTTATTTAAATTTGCTTTCTCCTGCCTTTTCTTCCCTCTTTCTTCCTCCCCCTTTTTCATCGCTTTTCCGAGACGCCTGACTGTTGGAACCTTTCTCTACCGTATTCTTTCTGTGGTCATGGTAAGCTTTTGGGGTTTTGTTCCCTGCCGTTTTGTTTGGTCTTTATCCGCTGTTCTTTTTAACCTTTCTTTTATTTCAGGCTTCTGAAAGTACTTCTTCTGGTAAGGTGTTGCCTCGGAAAATGGTGGATCCTCAGAAAATTAGTTTGGAAGAGAGGGCGCGAATTTATGGGTTTGACCAAACTCTTTTTCCTTATCGAAGCTTGGGTAAGGAGATTCTGTCCCCTGAACTGCTTTCCACTCAAAAGTGCAGTAGTAAGAGGTTGATCGTTTCCGGCGAACAACTCGGTGCCGGTCTTCCTATCCCGCTGTATAATCCGTCCAATCCTCTTTTCTACGAGATTTATTCCAAAATCAACCCTCCTTGTGGTGTGATGCAATTAAATGGAAATTCTATTCGGGTCATCAACGAATGGGTTGCTCGCTCGAAGGGCAAGTCGCATTATTATAAGGAACTTCCCGAGGAGCTTAAACGTTCTCCAGATTTTTGGACTGCCGGGATTTTTTTCAAGTACTACAAGGTAGAAAAAACTTTGCTCAAGGAGAAAGCTCCCTGGAGTGTGAGCTTAGGTAAAGTGGCCGACTCTTCTCATGCTCTAGGTGACGTAGATCTTTCTGGGTCCAAGACGAACACGCTTCTTCGTCATTCTAGCGACGAGGTGTGGTTTTCAAAACCCGTGCCCATCGAGGGTCCCATCCTTTATGGTTACGAAGATGAGGAGTGGAGAGTCGAGCGTACAAAGTTTGAGGATGGGCATGATTTTCTTGTTGTTGATTTCTACAGAATTTACTTCTCCGAAGCGGAGCGTACGAAGTCTCAGGAAAAGATTGCTCTTGTCAAGAAGAGGGTAAGATAGAGTTTAATCATTTTTTTTTTAATCATTTCGTTCATGTGCCCTCTTGTTTTTCCAGAAAATTGAGCAAGGGAAGTTGAAGAACCGAGAAGCTTCAGAGCATAGTGATGATTCGAATAAGAAGAGGAAAAGATCTTCGGGGTCAGCTTCTGCTG
>JAJJMA010291275.1:0-15263 GCA_023529015.1 Papaver nudicaule | reverse complement strand
CTTCTAATTGGTAATTTTGGGTTTCAGTTACTACAGGTTGGTTATTAGGTTTCAGAGCTTAAAATCGGCCAAGATACTCGTCGTCTTCTCAAACAAGATTTTATAGGAAGCTCTGTTTTTTTTTCCAGAAACTGAAACTGATATATTGAATACAAATCATTTGATCGATCTATTCAATACTTTTGAGAAGCTTGAACTCAAAAGTTATGTGTTTGATTTTGTTCTAGGGAAATCTTCTCTCAATTCGTTTGATTATCTCAGTTTGAATCTGAAATTTGCAAACTAATATTAATTTCCTTGCACATTTGTTGTGACAAACGTTTTGCAGTTTTTCATCACATAAGGACTCTTCTCTTCGGTCGTCGTCTAACAAGATACACGATATTCTTACACTGCTGTATCATCTAGCTCTATAATTTTTCATTTATAGTCATACTCAAATAAATGCCTGCTTGTAAATCATATTCTGAATTAAATGCAAGTCAAAGGAGTCAAGCCCAACAACTGCGAAAGGCCCAACAAGTACACGCCTAATTTTATGTATTTTCAATGAACACTCCTGACTCTTCTGCCAACTACCCTGTAATAAAAAGTAAAAACTGTTAGATGAAGTGGACGACCTGAATCGTACTCCATTACTTGGGCCATGGGCTTCCGGGCAAGATTTATAGCCCGGCCCCCAGTACAAGAACACCGTGGGACTTAAGGCTTAGTTTTATGGGGCTACTAGTTGGGTACTAGATTCACCAAAAGCGTGGTCTAAAGTAGTAGTACTACTTCTCTCTCCTAGCATTCGGTAGCAGTTGAAGTAGTAGCTACTACTGAAACGTTGAACGGTTCAGCGCTGAAAAAGCGAGAAAACGCTGAATGGTTCAGCGCTCAGCGTTGAATGGTTGAGCGTTTTCCTGCAGCGCTGAACGGTTCTGCGTTAAATGTTAAAAATCATACCTTGGTCACAATTGTTGACGGAATTGAGTGAAATTTGGGGCAAAAGATAGAGCAACAAATTTGCAACAAACCCACGGAAGGAATTTGAAAAAAAAAATCTACAATGGAAGATTGAGAACATGCATTTTCGGTTTAGGGTGGAGAAGAAGGGAAGGAGAAGAGAAATGGGGAAAAAATTTCTCCTGTCGATTTTTTGTACCAGAAATCTTATGCGCTGAACCGTTCAGCGCTTTGACCTGGTGTTGACGGTCAAGCGCTGAATGGTTCAGCGACTGGACGTCCAATCTCTCCACACCATAAGACCACCCCTCCCTTACTATCTGACGTGGCTGTCCAGTCTAGTATACTAGACTGGACACCATAAGACTAAGCCTAACCCCATGGTACATATCACGGCTGCTCAGCCAAAATCATAGTATGTACTATTACTTGGGGGTTCTCAGAAGCATTCATCTCTCAAATCAATTCTCTGGAATGGGTGGCGGTGGCGGCGGTGGTGGTGATGTGAAGAAGGTGGCGGTGAGAAGGGTTAGGAAGAAGAAAAATTTATGGGATGAACTCATTGAAGACAAGGAATCTGAACTGAAATCGCTCCAAGTTTTTGAGAATATTATGTTGTTTGCTGCTGGTGTTTCATCCCTTACTTTGGTTGCTACCATCGCTTGCCATGTTGCAGGACGATTATGATCAAATCTTGTTTTAAAATTGAGGGTTAGGGTTTTTTCTTGAAAGAAATTTCATCTGTTCTTGTACTAGTATTAGTAGTTCTCTTAGTTTGAATACATGCTTATATAATTAAATCTCAATTTTACTTTTTTTTGTTAATGTTTTTTGGTTCTTGTTTTTGGTACCTCTATAGACATTACTTAAACACCGCTCCATGCCTCTAGGATGCTGTTAATTTTGTTTCAAACTCGGAAATACTCACTCATTTTTGCAGAAATAAGAATTATAACAACTCCTCAAGATCAACCAGTATTTAGAAGTTGTTAGGGCAGGTAATCGATAAGAGGGGACAAGAGAGTTACACAAAGATTATCGTATTGGGGATCCCTCAGCACGAGTATCCTTAGAGGTAAGCGATGCACATTATAAAACCCTGCTTCGATATCATCCAATTTCAACCCTTCCACACGAATGATCTCCTGATTGTTGCAGTTTAATAATAAATTGTGTCCTAATCATCTCGTCTATTACGACTAGAATGCCAGTTAAGATTTTCTTAGACTAGGACATTAGGATATAACTCATGCTCTAAAATTGAAAAGGCAATCTCCTCACATTTACTTGCATCCTGGAAACAACAAATGAATATTATATATATTGAAGGTCGGCTTTATGAAATTGTATGTTGCAGTTTTTTTGTGTATCGAGTTGAGACACTTCAAAGTGGTAAACATTAGCTCATTCTGATATGTATTCTTTGACACTTTTGTGTTTTTTAATCGCCTTTCTTTCTTCTTGCTGGAGAACTTTGGAACGTCTTTCTGGTCTCTTACTCCTTAGTGTTTCGAAGAGGTGAACATTCGTTATCTGTTCCCCTTGTTGTTAGAATTTTGTTCCTCCTTTCTTCTAAATGCTATTGCTGGATAATTATGATATTTGAGGATCAGCCCTTGAATTAGGAAAAGTTATAGCGTACATTTTGTAAAAAGTAGAGTGTATTCATTGGGCAATAATAGGTAGTGTATGTCACAAAATGCCTATTTGATTAGTATGGAAGTACACTACTCATCAAATAGCAGAGGTAGCATTCCTTTCCTTTTCGATTGGGCATCACCTTTTAGCTTACTAAATTTTTTGTTAATGCATTTGCTGTTTTGGATGAATCTTGCTCGAATCTTCCTGATATTTGCAATGTTAGTGACATTTGGGCAATCCACCTTACTTGAGTCTTCCAGGTATTTTTTGTTTTTGAGTGTAATACATGCCAGAGTTAATAGAATCTTGTGATTTATCTTCGAATTTGCTTTCTAAATGCTAGTTTGGGTTCAAGGAACATGCAGTTCGAGGCATGTTGAGTTCAAAATTTCTTCCTTAATCCGTTGCTTAGATCTCTGTTTTTTCTACCATTATTTTGTTGGTTTTCCAGCTAATGTAATCTCTTCGTACTATGCCAGGCTTATGACTCACGGGAAGGGGTCAGGTTGCAGTTATTCATCGATCTCAAGAGTAAGTATTTTCTTATTTGGTTATTTGTGTGTTAATTGTCCATGATTGTCCCTGCGAGTATGTTGAGTATGTTGAGTATTTGTAGAATTGGATCAACTAGACTAGATGAAGAAATGTTTGTATTTAACGATTTTGCAATTTCTTTCAATTTCTTTTTGTTTTTTATTGGAGAGAAATTCTATTTTCTTTCAAATTCTGCTCCAACAAATTTACCAGAGTTTGAACTTGGAATTTCGACCGCACTCCTAACATGTCCGTCACTGATAAGTGCTTTGCCGACCCTGATTCCCAGACTCTGTAGCTGCCAAAAATTCGTGAGAGAAGTCCATTTTTATCATCTGGTTTGATATAAAATCACTAGTTCTGGTAGTCTGTAAAATGTCTTGTTTGATGTGGTTGGTTTTCTCTCTTTCCCACGAGCTAAGCACCTACTTTAGACTTCACAAAGCTGGTAAAGTAAGTTTATGTGCTTGTTCTTGTATTGCAGAGAAACGCATTATTTCTTTCATAGTAAGAGACTTTTTCTGAGTGTTTGAAAACCTAACCTCTGGGAATGCTGCTTAGAAATAATTGGCTATTTTAGGGCAACTTATCGTCTATGTCAAAGCACCTTGTTTAACTGGTCTAGCGGTACTAAGAGCATCTCCAATGAATTTTTTTTTTCACATCTTTTAAAAGATCCTCTGTAAGAGATAGATAGAGAATTTATCAGAGGATGTCAAGTTAGCTATTTGCCAAATCATCATCACAACATCCTTACATACTCCCTGTTGAAGTATATTTGATGAAAAAAGATTAAATCCTATGTGACCATAAATTTAGGAAGTTAATATCCTCCCGTTCAAGATACTCTAAGTTATTTCGCGCGGTCTCTTTATGCACTTTGATTTTATTTGCAACCGGATCCTCCCATAAATAAAGGGCTAATATGTCCTTGGGCTTTCAAAAAATAAACACAGCTACATTCTTCTTCTCTTTTTTTTAATGTGCTGTTTTTGGGGCTGCAGACTTTTATTTGGGGCTTCAATTCAAAATCAAAATAGGGTTACTTATAAAAAAAATACAGAACCCCATATCCAAATTTGGGGCGTAAAAAAAATGAATTGGGGCATAAAAAATGAATTGGGGCATAAAATAAAAAGTTGGGGGCGTAAAAAAAATGAATTGGGGCGTGAAAAACTGAATTGGGACATAAAAAAATGGGGTGTAAAAAAATGAATTGGGGCATAAAAAAATGAATCCCAGTGTAAAACAATTTTGGGGCGTAAAAAAAAACGAATTGGGGCATAAAAAAAACGAATTGGGGCATAAAAAATAATTGGGGCGTAAAAAAATGGAGTTTGCTCACAAAAAACTGAGGCGTAATTTGCCAAACCAAACCGTAAAAAAAAATGGGGCGTAAAATTTGAAAATGAAGCGTAAATTAAGTTTACGCCTTGGATTGAATACCTTACCAAGGCGTAAATATCCGACAAGTATTAGTGGCGGTGGTGGTGGTGGTGATGGCAGTGGTGGTGGTGGCGGTGGATAGTGGTGATAAAAATTGCAACAAAATGAAGAAGATGAAGTATATATATGGAGAATCCCCTTCGATTGATGCAGAGGCGCCGGTGGTAGTTGCGGAGGCGGCGCTGGTTTTCTTTTTTTTGAAACAAAATGAAGAAGATGAAGTATCAAAGGGAAAGGTGGGGTTTTTGTATGTCATATTTTTTTTTTTTGTTTGGTAGGATTACGTAGTCACCCCTTATAATACAATCTGAATAGTTTTAGTGTTTAAAAGCCCCAACAAAAATCATGCAGCCCCAAAAACAGCACATTTTTTTTAAGACTACTGGCCCATTGATGGACGGGCCGGCCCTAGCTATGAGTGTGGATCCGTTCGAAACTAAAATTCTGTAACACGTATATATTGTCCCCGGTCCCCGGATAAATCATCTATATCTTCTTTTTTCTGTTTTTCCTGTTTCTGGTAATAAACAAAAAAAAATGGGTGGTGGTTCGACGGAGGCGAAAAAGAGGGGGAGGACTTACGAGCAATACTTGGATGAATGTTTGGTTCTTGATGAGGCTATAAATCAAAAACTAGAAAATCTCTTCAAGATTGCTGTAGTAGCCGTTTGTACGACGTTCGCTACCAACATTGCCCTAGATTATTGCAAGGCAAAGCGAAGGGGAGGTTTCTGATCAAGAAGATGATCTATAACTTAGTCAGAAGAAGAAGAAGAAGATGGAGATCTACTCAAGGATTTTGTGTTGAATTAGGGTTTTATATGTACCCTGGCTAAAATAAACCAACTAAATCAATGATTCTGTGTTTGTTTGATTGTCTAATGATATGTCGATTTTTTATTTTTTTTTATCGATTTTTGGAGTGTTTTTGATGTTAATCTGAGTTTGTTTGTAGAGGAAAGATCCGTGGACATGCTTAGATAGACACTATCTCACACTTTCGGCACCATTTTTCTTATAAATCTCAAAAGACGATGAATTTGAAGTTAATATTTTGGTGATGCGTTCCTCTTGTAAGGCTCTACAATCCTACCAAAAATGAGGACAAACCGAGATGCTGAACCTCATCATCTACCAATCTTAATTCCAACCGTTAATTTTCAACGGCTGATTTTCAAAGTGGTAGATGGTGGTGATATACATTTCGGTTTGTGCTCATTTTTGGTAGGATTGTAGAACCTTACAAGAGGAACGCGTCACCAAAATATTAACTTCAAATTCATCGTCTTTTGAGATTTATAAGAAAAATGGTGCCGAAAGTGTGAGATAGTGTCTATCTAAGCATGTCCATGGATCCTCCCTCTTGTTTGTATTACCTACCCCGCTTGCTTCCTCATCTTTGTTCTTCCCCTATTGAACCAATCAAATCGAAAACCATCCACGAAATAATTCCACACCTCCCCATAGCAGGTCATGTCGACATTTACTGCCATTGACAGACAAGTGTCTGCTCTTTTATTAGCATAATAATTTAATGTACAGCCCAAGGCTCTAGAGGGTCAGACTGTTGGTTTTTGACTTTCTTCCCTTTGACTAGTATTTCCGTTATTTATGTTATGTTCTAACTGGAATGCATCGTACTCTCTAAATGTATGCTCGGAGGAAGTGTATCAAGTCTTTTGTCAAAGGAACCCCACTACAATTACAGAGTAGCCTCCAATGTTCAATATCACCCCCCTGGCCCCTGTTCTAGCACTCTCTAATGCCGTTTGTCTCTCTAGAAAGATAGATATGACTGAGGAACAGTCCAACATTCTACTCTCTCTCTCTGATAGAGAGATAGAATGTTGGACATCTGTGGTAATGTAATGATACCGATGACTTGAATCAAACTTCATTATCTTGGTTTGTAGGTATTTAGAATATTCAACATCAATGGTCCTAACGTTCGAGAATGTTCGAGAATGTGAACAAGAAAATGGAGTAGGTTAGGGAAGTTTCGTGTTGATAAACATCGGAGCCTAGTTCGTAAATCGTCGTTTTTTCTTTTTTCGCTGGTATGTTCGTGACTAGTCCCGAATAAATCGTTTTTGGAGAAAATGCACGCTTTTCTAATCCCCGGTCTACATTCCCTCTTTGTAGGACTCAACAAACTATTCACATCATGTATTGGGCCATGGGTTGTTGGGCAAGCCTAGTACAAGAACATCGTGGGACATAACCGACGGTACATATCACGGCTGCTCAGCCAAATCAATGCAATTGATGTTTTTAACACTTTGCATTGTCTCTTGTTTAAAACTTTATGTGGCTGTTAGCGGTGTATAACACCCCATCCTAATTTCTTATTTCTACCCAAATTGACATTGCAATGTTTGCTAATTATGCAATTAGTAGCTTGTAGATTTACCGATCAGTGAAGGCCTTTAAAACCAAGTGAATAGACCTAACCGGTTTTATTTCATAACGCTAGTTCGTGAATTGCGTTATGGAGCTTCTAGGACTTATAACATTGAATGCAGCCGAACGAAAATTCTATCAAATCGTTGGTTTTTATTGATTGAATTGACCGCAACAAAACAATCAACCAAAGATATAAGATCAGGAATATTAATTCCGACCTGTACTTCACGATCCTCAAGTGAAGCCTTTCAATAGTCGTAGTCCAAGGAAAAGGACTTCGAGATGACGACCAACCTTTATGCAAGGATACACAGATGTGTAGAGGATTGGTTTGTATCTTGCAGGAGGTCATCTATTTATATTGATCGTCAAGGGAGACTTTTCTTAAAAGTTAAGCAACATTGAGTAGGGCTCAAGCAAGTTTCCAAACTTAGAAAAGTCCACAAGTTTGCTTTGAGGTCCAAATCAATCTTCTTCTAACCCGTTGGTAAAAACCTAAAGGTCGTGAGAAGACTCTCCTTGATCAAATCGAAGGATGGCAATGGCTTAACAAGTAAACCATGCTATATGGTCCATGTAAATAAACATGAACGTGAAAGACTATTGTGGACAAGAGCTCCATGGCCTTAAGAAGAACGAGTTCGGATATCCGTTCAAACAAGACAAAAACACCAAAAGGAATTTTTTATCCATGGCTTATATGAACGCGTTCACGAACGTGTTCATTGAGCAGTTTCAGAGTTCTGGAGTTTTCTTAACTTTATATGAACGCGTTCATGTGAAAATACTTCGAGTTCAGGAACTTCCCTTCTAGCATATGAACGCGTTGGTTGTTCAGAGTAATTTGAGAATTAGCTCCATTCCCACATTGTGCTTATGCATTGGTCACTAGGAAAACCTAAGTGCCAAGAGAACTAGTCTTTGATCATTCGAGATCACATTAATATCATAGACTATTTATTTAATAGAATTGGTAAATACGAAACCAAAAAGAAAACCTTTCCAACTTTTCGATGAGGTCGATAGATATCAAGTGTGTAAGCTCCGGTCTTCATCTTCATGGTCTTCGTCTCGAATACCTAAGTCACCCTATCCGAAATGATATTGTAGACTTAATCAAGGATTGTGGTTTGTCATTTAAACTTGACAACTGACTTGAGATAGCATCGCCAGTGGGATCAACCGAGCTATGGTTTTAAGAGTTGCTCCACTGCCCGTCATGAAGACTATTGCTACCCGATCTCCAATCGGATGACTACAAACTTTACGGACAACAACCAATATAGCCGAAGGTCAAACCACCGAAGTCGTTTTACACCAAGATCAAGGATGTTTAAGTTTATTTGGTGATAAACCCCTTGAGATACCAAACAAGGTTTAGAAACCAAACTCTAAATATTAATCAAAAGCAACTTTGTGGTCCCAGTTGAAATCAAGCAATTTTGGATGCATATAATATGATGACCTTGATGAAAAAAGTAGCTGCAAAATAAACAATCCAAAATACCGATTTTAATTCCACTAAATATCTATTAGGTTGGCACACTATAGCTTACAAATGCAGGTCAATATATAAATAGATGTTCTTATCACTACGATCTTGAGTTGCCTTATATCAGAGGAGAAGAACCTTATAATAAAAAAGATCGTAAGACTATGATAGACGTGAAAGAACAGAACACAAGTACAATATAAAGAAAACTAATAAACATAAACTAGTTTCCCTTGAAATGTACGTCTAGAATTCTCGATTCCTAGATAAGATTTTCTCACTAATCCAGACGGAGAAAAAAGTTTTTGCGTACTGAAAAAAATAACGGGTATCACAAGCTTATTGTTTCGAATAACGAAACTCGGTAGGGGTACAAAGCTTGACGGAGTGATACAAACCCCTATTTATATGACCAAGACTTAACTTTGAAATAATGCAAAGTTAATTCGAAATATTCTTTAAGCACATGTTTATAATTTCGAAATTCCTCATTTAGATTTATCACATCAAATAATATCTGATACTCTAGCTAATTTATTTTAATCAAAGATATTCCATTAAATGACATTAACCAAAAGCACTCAAAGCAAATAACACTCTTAAGATATATTTGGATATTTCATTAATTCGAAATATGGTGCTTACCAAATATACTCCCTGGGATAGAGTTCATTTCGAATTCTTGTCCAAAATTCGAACAAGCCAAGTTATGTCATGTCCACACATGCCGGGTTTAAGGACACTCACGTAAATTTCTTTTCGTTTTAAACTACTAGTTAAACTATTTTTACAAAAGGATCTATGATTAAGTAAATTGTTATAGGGAAAGCCATTTTTACTATAGGGAAAGCTGATTTTGGGGTGGATTTAAATTAAGCTTTTCCCCTAATAAAAATTAGTATTAATGGTGCTTTAGTTATTTTTTCCTTGATTCTTATTTTCTCCTCTTATAATTTTTTTTGGTCTCATTGTCTTCACATTTTATGAACTCAATTGATGAATATTTGAATTTTTATCTCATTGCTACAAATTTCATTTTGCAAATCAGGATCTAGACCAAGCGCAGTTATACATTGTGATCGGGTTACGTTAAATTTCATTTCACTTTGTCATTTAATGCACATGTTTTGAAGATTAACTCATTATTTAAGTCTCCATATTCGTATAAGTATTTGTCTGTTCACCGTGCTATGGGAAAATGCATTTAGCTTTCTAGCAAAGATCTTACGGATGGTTACCCCTCGTCTCACCAAATGGTAGTGGTCTAGTAACAATCAAAACCGAAGTCCCCCCAAATAATACTAAATTCCACGCAACTTAAGTGAACTTATTAAATACACAAAGTTTTTTCAAATACACCTCAAAATTAGCTTTCCCTTTGGCAAAGGTGGCTTTCTCCCTATCGGTTTCCGGATCTTTGGACGATTCAGTAAATCTCCCTAGTGTAATTTAGTGTGTGTACTGGGCCATGGGCTTCCGGGCAAGATTTATAGCCCCTAGTTCAAAAACACCGTGGTACTTAAGGCGAGTTTGGCATTGCGGTGAGTTTTATAAAAGTGATTTTCTGTTGTGCTGTGCTGTGCGTTGCTGTGCTGTGCTGTGAAAATAAAGCAGTAGGACGTTTGGTAAATTATAATGTAGAAAGTGCTGCCTGACTAACAAACTGTAAATTCTGTTTGGTAAATTGTAATGTAAAAGTGCTGATGATGTAGTTAATGACGGAAATAGACATGCTTTAATTTTTTTTTAGAAAGATACAATATAATTATAATAAATTGTATTTTTAATTCCAAAATATTTAAATAAATATAAATGGTGATTATCTTATTTTTAAAGAAAAAAGAGTGAAAAAATTTAAATAGGGAATATAATAATATGTGCACAATATTCAAGGGTAAAATTTGTCATTTTAGTAAAATAACAAGGCTAAAATGGATAATAACTAATTAAAATTAGGTGGGTCCACAGCTTCTGCTTTTACTGCTTTTAAAAGCTACTCCTGGGTAGCTTTTAAAAGCGGGCTAAAATGAAAGTGCTTTTCTCCAAAAGCACTTTGAATTTTTTTTTACCAAACACAATTTTTACCAAAAATTAGTTACAAGTTTGTTACAAAGTGCTTTTGGTGGAATAAAATCAATCCCAAACGGGGCTTTAACCCCTTAACCCCACGAATCGATTAGTATTTGGTTCTCATCAGAAGCATTCATCTCTCTAGTCAATTCTCTGTTGGTCTCTGAAATGGGTGGCGGTGGTGGCGGTGGCGGTGGTGATGTGAAGAAGGTGGCGGTGAGAAGGGTTAGGAAAACGAAAGAAGAAATATGGGATGAAATCCTTGAAAACAAGAAATCAAATCTCAAACAACTCGCAGTTCTTGAGAATCTCGGATTGTTTACCATTGGTCTTTCATCTGTTACCCTGGTTGCTACCATTGTTTGCCATGTTGCAGGACGAATATGATCAAATCTTGTTCTAAAATTGAGGGTTAGGGGTTTTTTTTTTTTCTTTAAAGAAATTCCATCTGTTCTTGTACTAGTATTAGTAGTTCTCTAAGTTTGAATGTATGATCCGAATACATGTTTATATAATTAAGTCTTAATTTTACTTTTTTTTTTTTTTTTTTTTTTTTTTGTTGATCTTTGGCTCTTATTTTGGTTGTTTTTTCTGGAAAAGATCACATTTGGCACAATTTGGACTGTACACTAGCTATCCCTTCCTACCTCCATAGATCTGGTGAATTGTTTTATCTCTTAGGAAATGCGTCGTAAGCTAACCCTGTGCCATGCCTTTAGGATGCTGTTAATTTTGTTTCAGACTCGGAAACTCTCATTTGTGCAGAAACCGGAATTATAACAACTAATCCTCAAGCATACTCTTATCAGTATTAAGAAGCTGTTAGCGCAGGTAATTGATATTGGGGGGACAACAGATGTACAAGAGACTGCATTGTATTGGGGATCCCTTAGAAAGAGTAAACCTTAGAGGTAAGCAATGCACATTCTGTAACCCTGCCTAGATGCTAGGAAGGTGAAATTGTTTATTTAATAACTGCAGTTTAATAAATTGTGTCTTAACTAATCATCTCGTCTATTACAATAACTGATTAAGATTTCTTTAGAAATAACTGATTATACTCCAAAAGACAATATCACTATTGCATCCTGATAACAACATTTGTGAAATTGTCGATGACAGTTTTTCTGTGTTGAGTTAAGACACTTCAAAGTGGTAAATATTAGCTCATTCTGCTTTACGAAATTTTTTCTGCAGTTTTTGTTGCTGAGTCGGGGGAACTCGAAATCAAAAGATGCTAGGGGTAGTAGTGCATGCGTAGGCCAGATTTGGAGAATTTAACCGACAAAGAGAGACTTCACTTCTGATAAGGTCAACTATCTTCCATTTAGGTTGAATCCAGATGACTAATCCCCCAATAAGAACACCAATGCTCAGGAGCGAATCACGAAGCGCGTGCAAGTATGCCAACTCCGTGTTGATGTTCACCGTGTGCCCGTGTGATTCGTCGTGATGACGAAACAGAATAACCAGGAAGATGTTTACAAGAACAATTATGCTTGAAAGCAGCACCATTACCCAGCCCTTGATCTCATGGATGGCATTTTGTTTGGTGATTCTTTCTACTGCCTCGTAAACCAATACTCCGGTCACAATCCACTGAATCAACACTGTGGCAAGTGCACCTAAGACCTCAATCCCGAAGAAGCCATAATTGTATCTTGGAGTGGGTTCCCAGCTTGATGCCCACATTGAGAACAAAGATATTGCGAAAGACAGAATGTCAGATATGACATGAGCCGCATCCGTTTGAATAGCAAGGCTAGTAGTAAATGCGCGACATTATTTCCTTGTCTTGGAGTATAACTACATCTCCAGGATTGAAACTCAGAAAATAACTCAATGCATTCCGCATTTGTGGTCCATTTGACTGCTGTGCACCAAGAGCCTCAGCTTGCTCCTCATCAGCTGCCTTCATGGGGCTGTTCCTTCACAGCCACCTGCATCATTACAACAAGTTAGGCCAATGCCACATTTTATAGATCCCTGCACAAAACTAGCATCAAAATCTATCTTTAGTCACACCGAGTTCAGGAGGAGACCATCTAACTTCAGACCTGTCAACTCTCATTGAGTTGTGACCATTACCCAATTGTTGCAACTGACAAGCTTTTTGCCCAGTCTGCAAGGTACTGTCGTAATCTGGTTTCTTATACTAGCTCCAGAAATCTGCTGTTTTTCAAACCCTTTGGAACATTCCTAGTACAAGGACGAGATTGTTAAGCTGACTATCAGACCCAGACACCCAGTAAATGCATTCCGGCTGCAAGAAACTGCTTACTGCCTTGACAGTTAACCCAGTAAATGCATTCCGGCAACACTTCGAGAGCTTCTATTCAAAGGAGAAGGAAGTCCTAGCAGCCAATATCGGTCCATTCCTCTTACAAGTCTTATAGCCTTCTAATCCCTTCCATTCTTCGCTCCAAGTCATCAGCATAACACCAAATCAACAGCTTTACAAACTGGACAGAAGTGCCAGTTTTCTGACAGAAACCACTCCGAAAACCACACCTGAAACACAACTTTCCAGCTGCCGTCTTTGAAATCCAGCCATAACCCTCTTAACTATTCAGCATATCACTGCAATTCACACCTCAAACTCCCTTGAAAAAACATCACAAACTGACTGCAGTAGCTCACCATTTTCACTCCATTTCACACACCCGGTCAGGCCTTTCTCCAAGCATGTTCTGTGCACTTCTCAATCTGTATAGTCATGATATTAAGCCCACTCAATATTCCAAATGGTCTGTGTAACTGTATGGCCCACTGTCAATATTCCAAGGTAACCATGTGATCTAGCCTTGGTTTGATGGTCTATTGGATGAGTCTGACGGTGGTATCTGCAAAAATAGAAAACAACGTTATAAAACCAATATACGAGGCATTAGCTAACATAAGTGCATGACAAGGTGTTCTATTGAACAGGTGTTTTTAGTCACCAATCAACAGTGTCTTGCAACAAAGAGACGGCTTCAATCCCTTTTCACCTCAGGTACAAAATCAATAAGCACAAGATTGCAAAATTTAAATTTTTTGTAATGGTATAAGGCTAAGTCTAATGGAAGTTCAACTTCCACGAAAAGCGTGGTCTATACCCCAAGTTCAACCTCCAGTTCCAGATTCTCGTAGAAGTGGAAGTTGAAATGCTACTTGCGCTGAAAAAGTGACCCAACGCTGAATGATATAGCGGTAAAAGGAATATTCTCATTATATCTGATGGCTAGTAACATATATTCCAGATCTGATGGCTGAGATTATCTGGCGCTTTATCATTTAGCGCCCCACCGCTATATGATTCAGCGCTAGACTGATGTGTAATGCTATCTAGCACTCCCCATTAGACTTGGTTCTAAATTTAGCTGATGTGTCCTACTACATTTTGGTGGATATGGTGCCGCAAAATCTAGTCTAGTTGTACATTCGCGAATGACTTGAGGATCTCTTCATCATTCCCATTTTGAAAAGATCATTGATCCCAAAAAGAACCTAGAGCGAATTTGATAGAGAATGGAATAGAAAGTGTGAAGAGAGGAAAAGAAATTACTAGAGAAACTCAAAGCTTTGAAGCTTTGGACATCATTAGAAAGAGTTCAGTTTTTTCTTGCACTAGCCCAGTGGATCCGGATCCGGATCCGGATCCGGAAGCCTTTATGATGCGTATATATAAAGAACTACTGGCCCCAGTTGTTTGCTTGTTCCTCTTCTTTTTACTGTCTCTGAGATCTTCTTCTTCTTTGTTGGTGGTAAATATAATGGGTGGTTCTTCCAAGGTGAAGAGGAGGACTTTCGAGGAATTTTGGGAGGAACAAGAGGATCTTGATGAGGCTATAAAACAAAAAGAAGAAAATCTCTTCAAGATTGTTATGGTGGCTGTTGGTACGACGGTGGCTGCTAACGTTGCCGTAGCATATGTCAAGGCAAAACGACGGGGAGATTTCTGATCAAGAAGAAACAAACAAGATGATCATCAACAAGACAACCAATCCACTTTAGGTGTTATGATATGTCGATTTCTTGATTTCAATTTTTGTTTTTTTTTTTTTTTTTTTTTTTTCCTGTTTTGATGCAAGTGTTGTCTGGATTACCAACCAAAATTACTAGAAACACAGTTTGGTAAAAATACAGTTCACAGTCAAAGTTTCTCCCAATCTCTTTAACTACTAGAAAAGTATTAGCCATTCAATTGCGGTATCAAGAAGAGTTCAAGGGTATCATTTACATGGGAGAGAAAATAAGAGTGAAATTTATCAATTGATGTCTGACTCGATGAGCAGCATCATGGGCTAATAATACCTCTCAACATTGTCAAAATTTCAATGCCTTTCGGAGTTCATGCATAATTTTTAACGTCGAAGCTGTTAAGACCCAATCGGAGATTTTTCCAATTCAAACCCCTTGGAACATTCCTGCACTCACCTTAGTAGTACCAGGACGAGATGGATCAGCTGACTGTCAGACCCAGACAACCAGTAAATGCATTCCGGCTGCAAGAAACTGCATACTGCCTTGACAATTAACTCAATTTTCCCAAAATATCAGAGCTACTTGACTGCATGAAATTGGAAGGAACAGACCTTAGATGTAATCGTCATTCAGCTGATAAAGAAATCTCGACTAAACAAAAGAAAAAGAAAGGCAATGAAAAGTTTGAAACTTACCTTTGGAAAGTACTCTTCAGTTGACAAATCTGGTTTATTTTTTTCTGAATCAAGTGCTCAACTCAACA
>JAJJMA010291273.1:0-16051 GCA_023529015.1 Papaver nudicaule | reverse complement strand
GTGCTTTACTTTCCGCATTATATTCTCTGATTATATAATTAAAGCAAACACAAGAAGTATGTTATTAATAACCTGATCGTTGTCCCAATCCATCCATTGGATTTACCAAGACCTTGTCTTGTGTTGGACTGATCCTTGAGATCCAAACTCAGGTTACAGATTTGGATATTGATTTTTGAGATCGTCCATATCTGACCATAAGTCTCACGAGCCCAAACGAAAAGTTGGTTTTATTTCGGTACCCCTGCTTTTTCAATTGGTATCAGAGCCGGTGAACACATATAAGACGTAACTGTCTGTGTTTATTGTGTTTCGTGAGATAACGTCAAATGAAAGGATCAAGCTTTGACTACTCAAAGTCCTTGGGATTGTATACTCCAAAGAAATCCACTACATCTGTTTCTCAACAGATCGGAACAAATTCTGGTAAACTCGTAAAGACTGCAATAATCCAGAACGATCCTACACCCAGAAACCTCAATATTGAACAGACAGACGACTACACATCTTTGGGAGAAAAATATGTTCAAAGCTTAAGTGATATCAATGACGCACTCATTCGTGAATGCTCATTGTCCGAACTCCTAGAACAACAACTCCAGAAATTGGAAATAGTTGTTCAAGAACTCAGAGATTCTAAAGAGAAAATTTCTTCCTTAGAAACTGCTCTTAATCTGAGTCAAAATCGTGAACAACAAGTTGCAGAAGAACACGATTTGGAGTTTCAAAAAATTCTCATCAGTAAAAAGGATGTAGAAAATCACTTAACCAAAGCTCAAGAAAGATGCAAAATTCTTGAAGAAGAAAACCTGAAACTTACGGATTTGTCTAAGATCCACGGTAAATCAGAAAAGACTTCAAGAAGCAATGTGATACAAAATCCGCGCACTCCACCTATCACATTTGCATCAGAAAGAGTCATTGTACCTGCCAAAGTCACTTATAAAAAGAAGGTTAAACCTTCAGTCACCACGAATGTAGTGATTACATTATCTGACTCTTCAGATAACAATAGTGATAAGCAGAGTGGTGGTAGAAAGTATGAAATTACATGTCGAATCTGTCAAAAGAGGGGACACCACCAAAGAAATGGTAATAGTTAGAAGAAAAACAAGCAGATTGATCAGCTGCAACACACGTTAAATCTTGTACTAAAAAACGTGTCTGAACTCTAGAGGCCTAATCCAAGGGTGATTCCTAGAGATAAAGCCTACAAGAGATCATATTCACCCATGAAAGATGCCAGAATTATTACTGAAAAATAGATACATAATGATCAACCGTGGTCTAAGATAAAATCTTTAGCACAAAGAAAGTCTCCAAACAGGACAACCACTCCATTACGATACCAGTCCCATCTTGATCGATTGGTCACTCAAGAGGAGTTAAACAAGGAAAAAAATCTAGAAGTTCCTCCCACACTGAGTCATACCATGACGACAGTAACTTCTATGACAAATTTAAGGGAACGTCATCCAGCAAGTCTAGTCGATGGCGGAAAAAAGGGTGAGTCCCAGGGAACTCACCAAGACACTAAATTCTAGTGTTGCAAATAAGCTTCCTTATTCTTGTACTGGAAATAAGGAACGCTTTACAACATGAATAACTTCCTGACCTATCCAGTACTCATTGGCGAAAATCCTTCAAGTAATTAAATGAGTTTTGTCATTGAAAAACTACTGAGGAACGTACTCAGCAAGAAACACTAACTCCATAATTGGACTTCTCAGGTATGAAGAAATCAAGTATTCAGATCTGATTTTTTTGCGAACCAGTTCGTGAACCGTGTAAAGTGTTTTTCTGTACGTAAAACTCGGTTAAGCAACACTTATCGTCCAGATGGCAAATTTTCTCTTTACGAAAATCAGGACTCTGTTTTCGAAAACTACTCAAATATTAGAATGCAAACCTGATGGGACTCTGGGTATGCAATATTTGGGTAAATCCTTCCTGGTATTTTATTCTTATAAATACACCACCACCTGATAGATTAATTCATTCAAGTGTTTCCTTGCTTACTTACTCTGATCTTGAGAAAGCACATCATGACAGGAAGTAGGAAGAACAGAATTCTGGTTGATGAAGACATAACCCATCCTAACATCCCAGGAAGAGATCCCAAAGTTGCTTGCTATTTTGCCTATGGCTATCAGAATTTGGAAGAAGCTGATATGAGAAACGGTGATGTTTTGTATGATATCATCATATGGTGCAGAGAGATGTTTCCTCAGCACAAGAGAAACATGAAAAACGGTGATTTGCTTGGTCTCCAGATGGAAGCAGTGTTAACTGAGATTATTCTCATGAAAACACAAATAAGAGAACTTGTCAATGGTAAAAGATTGTTTTCAATGATGCAAAGAAAACAGAAGACAAGCCTTCCATTAGCAAGTCTGCTGATAAAGCCTAGTTTTTCATAGTTAGATTATATTCTTCCTTAATCAAGTAAATTAGTTGATTCCTTGTGAGAACTTGTTCTTACTTTTGCCTAAGGAATATAAACTATATCTAGAAGTAGTTTGCCTTTTCATGCTTTTTAGAGTTTTTTCAGCATGTACTACTTTATTTCATTAATAAAAGTTCTTTTTAAATGATTATTAATGATGTTTGCAATACTTGATTTGTCTACCTCAATCTTATTGCAACACATAGCTCTTTCCATTACCTCGGTAGTGATGCATAGTTATGTATATTACAAAAGTTAAGCTTTTTCTCATGATCAAGAAAATTTTGATTGTATGATTTTTAGGGTTTTCATAAACTCGGAATCATATACTCTTTTCCAAAAATCTGGCTAAGGGAAAGAGATTATAAACAAAGGTATATTGGATAACATTAAATTGTTTTTGTCCATGTTAGGCTTTGTAAGTTGTTCTTTATTGAATAGCACCACATGGGGGAGAGTTCTTAACTGAACTTGCGCTTAATAACAAATCTTTTTGGGGAGCGTGGATGTGGAATATTAGGAGAAAAGTGTGTCTATATTTCTCCAAAGATGAATCATCTTAGAGATCATCGTCCTAATTTCCTAGTTATGTCATCTTAAACTTGGTATGCGAGTACTTAGCTTAACCTATTTCATAGGTTTATGAAACCCTAGTCTCCAACTACTTTGTCATATTTTGTGACAAATAGGGGGAAAATACATATGGTTCTTATTCATGTGGTTCATAACCATAGGGGAGAACATCATGTGCTTACTTGTTGTGCTTTTCTCAAAGTATCAAGTAAGCAGGAGTAATTACAGTTAAGAAGAAGCTTCATATCAGGTATGAGTAGAATCACTTTAAAAGTTTTGATACACGGACTTTAAAGTTTGCTCAGATTCTTACTCTTTGCACAAACAACATGTGGGATTAGCATATTAACCCATGTAAGCTTGAGCGTACCTTCGTGGTTGTTTGAGCTAGATATGTTGTAGCTGTTGTCTATGGATTCATCAACAAGAGTTAAACGAACACATCAAGACTCAAGGGAGAAGTTGAAGAATTCAAGAAATCAAGATACATTTGGTTAGTACTTAATTGAATATCTTTTGAATCCATATGTAAATTGGTTTTGTCACTAAAATTGACAAAGGGGGAGATTGTTAGGGCATTGTCCGGTCAAACCCACTAGCGTTGGTATGTCAAGCTGGTTGTCAGTTTTAGGTGTCAAAACACAATTATTGATTTAGCCTACTAGAGTTTAGATTTCGGAATTGGGATATGGACTAAGTAGTAGAGACCTTGAAGACGAAGACTGTGAAGACAAAGAAGACATCAATTATTCTTCATCGACAAAAGGTTAGTAGGAGTTATGACTTTTATGGAAATTCTTCTATTCTACTTACTTTATCTTTCGAAATAGTCGGCTACTTTAGTAGTGATACTAATAGCGATTGAGATCATGTTCTTGTCTACATGACCATAAGTTATGTTGGTATTTGTTCCCACGAATACTAAGTTTACAAGAATGCATGAGATAGATTCGATACCATTTGTCCATTGCAATGGTTTGCTAGCAAATCACTTGTTGGAGAGTACTCTTTAGCAAGAGTCCAGTGGATTATAGCTGAGGGCGTCTAACACGTCTAAGTACTGGCCCAGTCCAGAACTTCCAGCAGATCCAAGTTAAACCCTAATCTAACGACGATTCCCGAACCGGTTCGTGAACAGTGACTTGGGATTTTCTCCTGAGTTCCAAAATATCAATTTGTACACGTACATGTACGTGAACCTCAGATTCGATGTATTTGGTCGTAATTCAGATGGATGGTTTGCGAACCAGCCAAGGTGAATATTCTCTGGAATTTTCACACGGGTTAAACTCTGTCTCCTTTATCTCTTAGTTGGACTTGTTTATCACGAAATATCTTCTGTGGTCCATCTAACGAATCTCAATGAGTCAATAAGATTATCTCTGGTCTGTTGGATTTTTATCTTGAAGTGTTTTTGAGCTAACAAAACACTTGGCAGATAAATGTTAAAAGAAATCCAATTGAGATAAATCTTTGTTTACTTGGTTTACAAGTTAGGGTTTCCTAAACTTGTGGGACAAGTAACTAGTTTCTTAATTCCAAAGCAACCTATCTTATTGAGTGCTATGTAAATAGAGGATTATGGGACGAAAAACCGCAAGCATAAAGCTTACGTGAGATTTCTCTGTGGAATTGACCGTAAACTCACTTCACTTCAGTGAATGCTTGTTGTGGTATAGTCATCCTCTATTAGGTAGCAGTTCCTCTGTGTGAATTACCTAACGACAATAAAGACTTCTCTTGAGAGTTGGGAAGCACAGGTAGGAGATTGAGACCTTAGTGGTTGAAATCGGAGTAACCTGTAACCTTGGTAACCTGATCACGTTCTTGTCTATTATACGGTCCTTCTCTTCTGATATAAGGCCATTCAAGAACTGATACGTTACACACAGGGTTGAAGGGAAGCAACGCATGGCTGCACTCGGTGTTGTAAGACCTAGTTAGCTTCAGTTGTATAAGTTTCTTAAGTGATTCTACGTTAACAACTGAGGTAGAGACAAGTTGGGCATAGTTTACTCGGTTTACTTGTCATCCCCCGCTTGTAAGTAGATTTCCGTATGACCTGGAGAAATCCGAAGGAAGTCACTTTGTGTATGTCAAACTGATAAAGGACAGTTCAAACATACAGTTGATGATTGAAGTTGCAAATCTGGAATTATTGGCACAAGCCTTTAACAGCGGTTAAAGCAACTCCTAGACCTGTAAAGGACGTCATCTAGGGGAATCAAGTGTGTGACGATCTGTGGAGGATCTAGAGATGTAAGGAGTGCGACAGTAGCCAGTTCACTTGGAGGGTTGTAATTGGTCTCTGCTACATCCCAGACCGAAGTTTTATAGTAGGCTAGTGTTTGTAGGCAGTTTGTACTGTGCGGTGTTCTATCTGGACGAGGTCTTGAGGTTTTTCTACAGTTTTAGTTTCCTCGTTAAAAGTATCTCTGGTGTCTTGTGTGCTTTACTTTCCGCATTATATTCTCTGATTATATAATTAAAGCAAACACAAGAAGTACGTTATTAATAACCTGATCGTTGTCCCCAATCCATCCATTTATATGCGTGTTTATTCACTTCTTTGTGGCATTATTTTGTTCATTTTCCTATCATGGCTTTGGTGGCTGAGGTGACTGCTCTCAGGCGTTCAACGATTATTGCTTCACTGCCATCATTAGAAGCAGGGATGGCGCGTCTTACTAATCTCTGTTTGTCGAGCGCCTATGTATACAAACATTGCTTAGATTGATATAATGATGCCGCCACGACTGGCTTCCCTCACTCTGCCCCTTATCGTATTCGTATTATCGGGACGAGCTTGATGATGTGCTTGCTGCCAAAGACTTTATGGATATTACTAAAGTGGATCTATCTTCGCTTGTCGTCGTTATGATAATGCATGCATGAAGCTTAATACACTCGTTTGATCTATTGGATATGCTTCTGTAGTGTTCTTGGATGCGATGATGACCATTATGTTTGTCTCCCTTGTTTATTTGAGTGTCGCTTCCGGGTTGTCTATATATTTACTTATATTGCATCCTTACCCATATAGGGTTATCTGTACCAGCGATAATTATATTAATTTATGCTTGTTGCTATTACGTGTTGTTTCTTTAGTCACTTTTCTGTGTGCTTATATTAATTCTCTTTGTCCATACACGTATTGTACGAACCGTCGTCCTTACCCGTGTAGGGTTGTTGGGATTAGAGGTGACTATTAGTTCGTATTTGTGGTGCCTTTGTGTCTTGCTTTTCCCTTGATATTTCATTCCACGTTGCCCTCGCTCGTATAGAGCTGTCGGGACTAGGTATCTATGTTCTTGCTTATACCATCGCCTTTGTCTGTAACGGATCGTCTAGACCAGAATGGTCGTTTCTCTCACTCGAATGGGTTGTTGGGACCAGAGATGTATTAATTCGTTAATTCATGTGCCGTTATTACATTCTTGCTTTTCCCATGATATTTCATTACATGCCACCCTCGCTCGTTGTAGAGCCGTCGGGATTGGGTATTTATGTTTTTGCTTAAACCATCGCCTTTGCCCATATGGGGTCGTTTGGATCAGAAATGACTGTTTCCCTCACTCGACTGAGTTGTTGGGACCAGATATATTTGATTGTCATGCTTTTCTTTTCTTTTGGTGTTTGTTCTATTTTTGCTTTGACCGTCGCCTTCACCCGTATAAAGTTGTTGGACCGAAGATGACCGCTTCCCTCACTCGGTTGAGTTGTTGGGCTCAGAAATATTTGATTGATGTTATGCCTTGCTTTTAATTTGGTGTTTCATTTTCTGTTTTTGCTCTGACCGTCGCCCTCACCCGTATAGAGTTGTTGGGACCGGAGATGACTGTTTCCCTCACTCGACTTAGTTGTTGGGACCAGCCATGGGTGTTCCTACTGAGTGTTTTCCGGCTCTGTCCCGCAGTGGGGCGAGGCCAATCTCAGCATTTTTTCCCTCACTCGACTGAGTTGTTGGGACCGCCATATCTTGCATATTCGTTTCTTGCTGATTCTCGCAGTGGGGCGAGACCGACGTATGCCCGTTTCCCTCACCCGCTGGGTAGTTGTTGGGACCAGAATAATATTTGGACCGTTTCTTGCTTGTTCCCGCAGTGGGACGAGACCGGTTTTAGTGCCGTTGCCCTCACCCACTGAGGAGTTGTTGATACCGGAAATACTGTCATTGACTCGAGTTTTTCGAAAAAGTTCTGTTTTATTGCTTCCTGGCTACAACCCATACATGGAAAGTAAAATGACGAAATACAAAAATTCATAGAAACTGGTTTGATCAAAGTGAAAAGGCGAGGGTACCGAGTACACCACCAATCTTTTATCGTAGGCAACCTATAAGTCAAACCTTGAACGATTCTTGTAATAAAGAACTCAAGAACAAGATCTCTTTCGTAACTGATTAAGTCACACAACGGGAATCAATACAAGATAACGAAAGACAATGTCAACAACCAAATACGATACTTTAATTATAAATGACAAGTCAAATATAATGCGGAAATAAAGTAAAATACATACAAAAATTTTGTTAACGAGAAAACTACAAACTCTTAGAAAACCCCCGGGACCTCATCCAACTTTGAATACTCTTACGAATTAAACCGCTAACAGACCTATTCTCAGACTTCAGACTAGTTGGTGTAAACAATTTGACCCTAATACAACTATTAGTCACAAAGATTTCCCATCAGTATTCATGTGCCTCCAACCACAACAAGGTGATCACGCACACCGAACTGTCTTAGAGAAACATACGTCCTTTACTGTCTTCCCTAAAAGTTGCTCCACAGTCCTTCGTGAAGAGTATCACTACCCGAACTCCAATCGGACGGCTACGCCCTTATGAACAACAACCAAATAGAGGCAGGTCAAACCACTAGATGATATCCTTGGTAACTTAACAGATATTTCACCGAAGTCGTTTTACACCAAGAACGAGGCTATTTAAGCTTACTTAGTTAATAAACCCCTCGAGATATCAAACAAGGTTTTGAAACCAAAACTCCCGAAAGAGCAACATTGTCGTCCCAGTTGGAATCAAGCAATAATGGATGCGTACAATATGATATGACCTTGAAGAAAACAGTACCTGAAAAACAACAATCCAAAATAACGATCTTGATTCCACTCAATATTTATTAGTTAGGCACGCAAACCGAAAGCGTCTTGCTGACAAATCCAGATAAAGAGATGTTTTAAACAAGATCGTAAGACTATGATAGACGTGATAGAACAAAACACAAGTACAATACAAAGAAGATTGGTAAACATAAACCAGTTTCCCTGAAGAGGTACTTCTAGGCTTCTCTATCCCTAAGATAATACTTTCACACTAATCCTACGAAGAACAAAGTTCTTACGTAATAAGAGGAAAATCGGGTACCACAAGCTTACTTTTTCGAAGAATTAAACTTGATAGAGGGACAAAGCTTTCAGGAGGAATACCACTCCTATTTATATGACCAAGGCTTAGCTTTGAAATGAGGCTAAATTAATTTCGGAAATACATTAAAGCACATTTCCATATCAAATCCGAAATTCCTCACATAGACTTATAGCATTTAATGAGATCTAATACTTTAGCATTTTTACATTTAATAAAATATATTCCATTAAATGTTTAGCCAAAAGAATTCAAAGCAAATAATACTCAATAAGATATATTTGGATATATCATTAATTCGAAATATAGTGCTTACCAAATATACTCCCCGTGATAGAGTTCGAAATCCGTGTCCTTAGATTCGAAAATCATTTTATGGCATTATTACTTCCAAATGTCGTCATCAGCTTTGATAATGTCGACATTACTTCCTAGGCATTGTTGAACGGGCCAGATCGATCCTTAGGTGGAAGTGGGATCAGGTCCAATGTGGTTAACGTTGCACACAAACGTATCATCACAGACATGGACAAGCCTTGTGTGTTAAACTTAAGTGAACACGTAGGTTCAAGGATATTCCGAATCATACACTATAGATATACCATGGAAATTACCGTGTATGATTCTCCGAGTAATAGCAATTGTTCTTCCTCATGAACACAATTCCAATGTAGATAATCACTTTAATGATATCCAAGAATTCACATCAAACACCAAAAGAATATTCAATCGAGTGTTTGATCATGTAGTATATGAATACGACGATTTAATCACTTACAGTATTGATCAGAAATCATGTGTCAACTAGCTAGAGCGACAAAACATATTTCTGATGATGACTCAAACAAACTTAGTTGTACATTGAAGATGAACAAGTTCAAACTTCAAACTGAGAATATCAAACTCATTAATTCGTTGAAGTACAAATCAAAATGATACAATTGAACTTCGAATTACGCTTTCTGAGATAACCAGTATTTAGGTTTCGAAATCTAAATTTCGTTTAGCGGAAACCAAAGTTAGGTTTCGGATCCTTCGTATATGACTGAAACCAAATTAAGGTTCCCAAATCTAGATTCCATATAGCGAAATCAAAGTATGATTTCGAACTTTAGATTTTGTTTTAACAAAACCTGATTAAGGTTTCGAAACAAGAAACACATATTATATTCATAACAAATGTTTGGTGTCGAACTTGAGAGTCCATGTGGTCAAGAGACGTTTCAGCATCACACCTTTTTATCCTTGACGCATAGGTTATATTTCTCGGTTCACATAAACCTTTAGGAAACCCCAGAGTCTTTATTATAGACCTTTTAGAACTCACATGGTCAAGACTCATTGGTCTCGATTCTCAAATCACTGTTAGCCAGCAAACATAGTTTCGAACTCAAGTTTTCTTAATGGTCAAAACTTAGATTTAAGTTTCGGACACAATAGCTCATGGACCCAAACCAAATTAAGGTTTCGGAAATTAAAGTCAGTTTTTCCAAAACCTACATTAAGGTTTCGAACTCTAAAGTCCATAAGATAAGAAAACATGAATATGGTTTCCAAATATAAAAGTCATATGGCATTCTAGATGTTCATATGTCGAAAATCAAATACATCATTTCGAACTCTAAAAATCAGAGCCAAACAATAATATATTATTCAAACTTAGAAAAGCAGTATGTCGAGTCTACATAACATAAGTGTGAGTCACAATCTCGATTACTTTAGCACATACGGATACATACCAATCAATCCGACAGAGTCAGACAAGGTAAGTTGTGACACAATACTATGATGGATTTAATCTCGTAATACTACAAAGACAACATCATAAACTGCTATTATCCAACTCGTAGGTTTTAGGAAAAACCTTATATCACTTAGAGACGGAGAAGAAAATAAAGCTCTAAGCAATATAGAATGCCATAGCTACAACAACAATACCGCAGGCAATATCTTGGAGTTATCTCTTAAGACACATTGATCGCAAGTGATCAAGGCATAACGTAAAGCTCAAGTATTAAGTTATGTTTTGTCTTTTGTAGCAAATGTGTAAAAGATAATGGAATCGCGTTATTTAGATTCACTAACCTCTTGAATACGAAGCTGAATATCCTCGTTTGCTCCTCGATCTTCTCCGACTCTTCATGTTGTGACTCTAAATCCCTCCAACATCTTTCACAACCTAAAACTAACTTAATGAAGTCTTTATCTAATGTGTGTTTCAAGCGGTCGAGTTTTAATCACTAAATTTGACAACTAAGCTTGGCATACTAACACTTAGTGAGGTTGACCGAGCAATGCTCTAACACAAAGCATAGTCTAGTTACCATGAGTCAGAGCTTTGGCTCCCCCTTCCCTTGGTTCGCGACCTTTGCTCCTTACAACTTCTCTCTTTCTCGAAGCACATCGGGTGATCGGTCTTTGTTATCTTGATCACATCTGACCTGGCGCCAATAGCTTTGCCCGTCGAAGTAGCGCGGTGTATGATGCTCTCTCGTTTGGTGACTTTAACGGTTGAGGCTGAGTCGAGTACTTCTTCAGTTTATCTAGGTTAACCGTGCGTGTGTTACTCCAGGCGGATCGTTCTTCCGGATTAGTCGGGCTTCGCGGTTTCCAGGCGCCGATCATAGTGGAACTTACTATTGCACGGACCTTCGCAACTCGTAGAACCATGTCGTGGTGGGGGGGGGGGGGGGGCGTTCGTTCTTCGTTTCATTATCATGGCGATCCCAGGTTTGGCAGTTGCAGTCACCCGGTGAATATCTTCGTAAGGGGTTTGAAGAATCACACTGGAGCTGATAGTAATGCGTACTGCGCTTGGTTCTTGATTTTCGCGCTTATTATTCGAAGGAGACATCCGATGCTGGTTGGTCGCGTCGACTTCCGCGTCTTTATTGCTTGTTTGGCGACTGTTCTCAGAACGTACTTTGACTCATTTTCAGCAGTCGAAGCAGCATTGGATCCTTCATTCCTGGCGATGAGTAGGTTATCTATTAGCCTTGGCGAGTACCGATCTAGCCTAGTGGTTTGGTCGCCGAGCGACCGTTCAGTTACCACCTTGGATACTGGCGTTGTGCTTTTGCGGGGGTTCTTCTTTCCGAGCTTATATTCTAAGGCTTCTCGTGGTTGGATAGTCATCCTTAGAATCAGTCTCACAATCCTGCCTTGTCTGGTCCAGTTAGCGTTCTTCTCGGGTGATGATATCAATCCTTGGTTCTTCTTTCGCGACTGGCCAGTGCGGGGCGTATATTCCCCCGGGTTGTTGATGGTGGGTGTGATCGTGGATTTCTCGACCAAGTCTTCTTTCCTCATTCCTCTAAGGGGCAACGTCTTATTGATGATGTTGGGTTCCTCGTAGACCTCAGGTTTCGCCGCCCCGACTAACTGCTAACCGACAAACGTATCCCCCGCTGGGACGAGGGTACCGTTGGAACCGACCTTCGCTTTCAACTCTTGATTTCTTCATCGGTGAAGGCGGTGCCATTCTTGATGTGTTAAAGACCAAGGTTTTCGGTACCTCTTTACCCTCGTCCTTTTCTGCCGGCAGTCGTCATTCGAGATGGGTTGAAGACTGACACCTTTGCTGATACGTCAATCGCTTGTCGCACGTGGTGTAGTGGAGTCATCCACGCTGGGCTAAAAAATGAGATTTTAAGATTTTCAGCGCCTGCTGCCTTCCACTCGGTCGGGGTAGAGTTCTTTCGTCCTCTTGTACTATCGCCCTCCTAAAAAAATACCGCTTCCGCCATATAAGCTTCTTATGGCCCAAGCGACCATTCTGTGGCGGGTATTCGGTGTTGTACTCCATCAATGTTCATCTTAACGCACAGGTGATACGTTGATGCTACCAACTTGTGTTGTAACAACCATCCTCAACCGAGTAGTAGGTGGAAAGAAGTGTTGTCTTCCAATACGTGAAAAAGAACTGGCGAACGGACGTGTCCTATCGCTACTATTAATCGTGTGACTCATATGGCGGTCTGCATTTGTCCCCCGAAACCCCGTACAACCGTGGCACGCGCTTTCACATCTTCCTTGGAAAGCCCGAGGAGTTCAAGGGTGTGGAACGAGATTAAATTGAGCGAATCTCCGCCATCAATACAAACGCGCTTGAGTTGTTTCTTGTTGACGATGTATGTTAAGTATAGGGGACGTAGATGTACTCCAGGGATACAATGTCGTGGTCATCAAAGGTGATTTCTCCACCGACTAAAGTTGATTGTCCTGCTGCAATTGTGGCCAATGCGTGCGACACTTTCTTTGATTGTTCTTCACTGAACCCCAGGGAATCGAAGAATTGCTGGGCTAGAATTGTGTGTAGAAATTTGTAAGCTACCCCATTGGTGTTGTCAAATTCTCTCTCGGTCGAGGCCTCGTACGCTTTTTCTATGGTGCTGCCCCATGGCACCCAATCATCTCCACGGGGATCGTGCGGTATCATGAGGAATTCATACTGTGATAGCAGGTTGTTGTGAACATTTTGGCGCACGTTGATTTCCCCAGCATCCTTCTTCCTCCAGAAAATCGTTTTGATCCCATAACATTCCAGCGTCGGGTGTCCTGTCCGCCTGTGGAAATGATAGTACTTACGGTGGTTCTTGTCAAGTTTCTCTGGGTCCTCTGTAGTTTGTGCTTGAGAGAGTTACCTAAGTCATTTCTTGGTTCTGCACCCATTGGCCGATCATCCCCATTATTTGTTCTTTAGTTCAGGGGAGCGTGAACTGTTCGTCATTCCTTGTGGTCTCCCCGTATTCCCTCGTGGCCCGCCTGCTTGATAAGGGTGATATGGTGGCCTCCTTCTAGATGCCCCGATGACAGGATTGCTCTGACTAGGTCCGCTTGTTGCGCCGACTGTATTTCTCCATTCCTAATCGGCGCCTCCAACGCTAACGAATCTCGCATAATCAAAAACTCGTAGGGCCACCTCTTCCAAGCTCCCAAAGGTTGGGAACTGGAAGTTAGTTAAGTTAACGCGGTAAGCCGCGTTATTTCCCCTGACACAGATCTCTGCCAGTAACGATTCTTCAACATATTCGTGGCACTCGAGAGATAGGTTCTTGAAGCGAGTAATGTATTTAATTATATCCTAGTCTATTCACTGCGAACACCTTCCCAAATCGATGATGATGATGCGTCTCTTCGCCGAGAAGAACTTCCTTAGAAACATGGCCATCATGTCGGACTAAGATGTGATGCTCCCTGGTTTCAAGTTATCATACCAGGTGAAAGCAGTCTCAGTTAATGACTTAGGTAACTCTCTCAAGCATAAACTATCATTTGTCGAGTGGGCGTTCACCGAGGACAAGAAGCGGATGAGGTGTTCGCGCGCGTTTCCTTGCCCGTTGTAAGTCTTGAACTTTGGCGAGGTATAATCCTTCGGGAAATTGTATCGAGCGACTTCGGCCGAGTAGGGTGGCTCCATTGACTCGAAACCGCTTTGCCTGATAAACCGATAATGCGCTTCAATAAACCCGGCGATGGCCTCCTGGGCGCCTATATCTACTCCATCTTTTTTTTGGTGCAGGCTGATCACTAGCTTTGCTGGTTGGCATTTGGGGTGCGACGGTCGCAACATTCCGAGCTTTTCTCATTAATTCTTTTAACTGTTGTTGTCGCTGGACATGCTTTTCATATTCTTGTTGCATCGTCTCCAGATCATGTCCCGCTGGATCAGTGCTTGCAGTGTCGACATCCTTTCTCTTGTTTGATGCAGCAGGTTCAGCTGCCGGAGCGACTTGCTTCCCGCACACAACCGTTTGCGTCAACTGCATCCTGTCTTCATCACTATCATCATTTGTAATATCCTCGACAACAACTTGCTCGTGTTTATGGCTCTCTGGTGCTGGCGTTTGCATGGTTTAAGCTCATTCTGTCTGGAAAAGAAACTGGATCCCCAGTGAAGTCGCCAAATGTTGATAGGGTAAGATTAAGGAGATCCAATCCTGACCACAAACTTAGAAGTGGAGACTAAAATTCATGTGAAAGTTTCCTCAAATGGTGAAAACTAAGAATGAGACCTCTTCCAAGTACTACCATCCTCACTATATATAGTGGTTTTCTCCCTCCGAAATCCCGACGAGTGTTCTTTCATCCCCTCTTATTTACAATTCCACCCTTCCTTCCTTCCAAATGTCCTTCCAGTCCCTAGTAAATGCAGAAACCTCCTTTTAGCTTTTCTGAAATCATAGTTTAGTCCGTTTCCTAACATTCTAGGTTTTTTTTTTTAAACATAATTTTTATTAATAAGGGAGCATGAGAAAACTCATGGACCAAATAGTGTTTACAACAAAAGATAACTGGAGAACCAGTCCCAAAACAAAACAGAATGCTCAAATTGGACAACATGTCCAGAACAATGTAAAACCAAAACAAACATACATAACAAGACAACAAAAAAATAAACTAGAATCTGTAATAGATGGTGTCTGGCATTTCCATTTTTTTAACTCCATTGGTCTGTGAGTGTAGGTCTTCACCTGTCCACAAGTCAGTTTAGCTCCCTCCTTAGCAAAATGCAGCAGAGAAATTTACTTCTCTGTATACATGCTTAAAATGTATTGCATGTAGTTTGCTACAAATGATACTCCATCTGGCCATAAAAATCCAAGGCAATTTATGATTCATAAAGACACAAACAGCAGCTTTGGAAGCTATCTGCAAGATTACCTTAAATTGGAGATTCTGCACATCCCATTCTAATGCTCTTATAGCAGCCATAATCTCAGCCATGAAGTTGGTGGCAATACCCAATCCACCAGATCTCAGCAACAACAAAATCACCACAATGGTTCCTAATAATAAAACCATATCCAGCAGCCCCAGGATTTTTCTGTGAAGCTCCATCACAGCATAATAAAGGGATTCCTTCATCAGGTAAGGAGAAAATACAGGCAATTGGTACAGAGATTTTAATCTTTCTAGGAGCAATTCCAAAAGCATTGAGAATATTCTTATCATATTTGGATCCCCACATTTGCTTCTTCAATCTATATTCACTCTCCTTAGTTCTATATGCAATCTTGTATTTTGTTCTATTAATGTCAGGAGCAATGTTCTCAAAGAAGATATTATTTCTAACAAACCATACCTCCACCATTGCAATAAAAGCTGCTATATACCATATTTCCTGAACAACAGGACTCTTCCCCTTACAGGATTTTAAAACATCTTCAAAAGAAAGAGGACTTTTAAACATGAATATACCTGATAGCCAGCTCCAAATATCCTTACTAAATGAGCATTGCCATAGAATATGATCAATTGAATCCTGATGCTTATGACAGATGTAACATCTAGAAGCAAAAGAAAAACCTCTCATCATTAGTGATTCCTCAGTAGCACACACATTCCTGACTAACTTCCACACATTGGCAGAAGTGGATGGGTGTACACTATTCTTCCAAATCTTCTTATACAAACTTTTTTCAGGGTTTTTTACTCTGACCTCATCCATAACAGCTTTAACAGAGAATTGACCATGTTGATTGCCAGTCCAAATCAACAAATCTTTTCCAGTTTTCCTAACAGGTAAATCATTATTGTTAAAATAAGGAAGAGAGAATTCAGGTACATACCACTGCCCATCTTTTATAAGATCACTAACTCTCATTTGAGCATTCTGTTTGATGAAGACATCACTTGGAAATAAA
>JAJJMA010291234.1:0-16611 GCA_023529015.1 Papaver nudicaule | reverse complement strand
CACATTCGAAACTCGAATCGACACCTGATATGCATTTTTATCAGTTTACATGATGGATTCTGATAAATTTGAAGTTAGAAGTCACTCAGAGCTTTGATCTTGATAGTTGGTATGTCGTTCTACCACAATTGAAGCTCGAATCGTCACCTGAGCTCCATATTTACCAGTTTCATGATGGATTCTGATAAATTTTAGGTTAGAAGTCACACGAAGCTTCGATCTTGATAGTTCGTATGTCGTTCTACCACATTCGAAGCTCGAATCAACACCTGAGCTCCTTATTTACTAATTTCCATGATGGATTCTGATAAATTTTAGTTTAGAAGTCACTCGGAGCTTTGATCTTGATAGTTCGTATGTCATTATACCACATTCGAAGCTCGCATCAACACCTGAGCTCCGTATTTATCAGTTTCCATGATGTATCCTGGTAAATTTGAAGTTAAAACTCACTCGGAGCTTCGATCTTGATAGTTGGTATGTCGTTCTACCACATTCGAAGCTCGAATCGACACCTGAGCTCCAAATTTACCAGTTTCCATGATGGATTCTGATAAATTTTTGTTTAGAAGTCACTCGGAGCTTCGATCTTGATAGTTCGTATGTCAATCTACCACATTCGAAGCTCGAATCGTCACCTGAGCTCCATGTTTACCAGTTTCATGATGGATTCTGATAAATTTGAGGTTAGAAGTCACTCAGAAGGTCGTGGGGGTCTAGGGGAGACCGCCCCTGGTGGGGTTCTAGGGGGCAGCGCCCCCGGAAGAATTTGAAGCACAAAAGAAACACAGAAGAAGCACAAAAAGAAACACAGAAGAAGCACAAAAGCTTCTTAATCTGATAAGTCAAATACTTCATCGACGCTCCAAATCGATAGGTATCGTTCACACTAAACCTATGAATGTTCGCTAGATTATCACTAATTATTTATCTTCTAAGTCGGATTCTTTGTCGGATCGAAGGTTGATGCGAAATAACCGAATATACGAGCTTGAGAAAGCACACAATCCGTATGACTATCTATACAGATTCTCCACCGTTCATCAAATCTCTAGAATCAATACCAGCCGCCAGATCTTAGTCTTGATCCGTATGAGGACTCCAAATAAATTCTCCGCCGTGCATCTTGGTATGTGGATTCTAAACTAATTTCGACCGTCTATATCAATCTTGTCCGTACGAACACTACAAAGAGATTCTCTACCGTTAAGATTTCCCCTTCCTAATCCAACCGTTCATCAATCCCTTAAAAACACCCCAAACCTAAAAGCCCGTTCATTTTTCTTCATCCTTTCTCTTTCTCCTTCTGTTTCCGCGGCTACCATTTTCTTTCTCCTTCACAGAGAAGATTTTACGGCTACTTCTCATTTACATAGCAAATCATCGGATCTAATGAATGGTTATTCAACTAGTAGATCTGTGGATTTGCTATCTTAACTGAGATGTAACCAAATTGTTATTCAGTAGATCTAAGTCATACCAAACCTCATCTCCCAAAACCAAATTAGGGTGTTTCCACTGAGAAAACAAGCTAAGATTCAAGTTCTAATGTTACCATCTGCAATATATAATCATGATGCGTTAAAAACCAAAAGTAAATCCTCCAATCCCTGTTTATGTATCATTTTTATTTATTTTGGTTTAAATCGGTTGTGTTGATTATGATGATTTTTTTGAGGTTTTAATCAATTTTTTCGATTATGATGCTTGTTTGCTACTGCGACAAGAGAACTTGGAAAGATGGTTTCTCCAGAGTTGAAGTTAGGGTTACATCTACACTCTAAATGTTCTTGGTAAACAAAAATCCAACTCTTACATGTTTGTATTTTGGTCTAGATCTGAAATTAGGGGTTTCATTGGTTTGTTTTTGGATGTGCAGGTGAAATGGGAAGGAGGATTTGAGAAATGGTTTACAGATGTAAGCATCATGGTGTCACAATTTGTGTTGTTATTAAAGAGAAAAAATTTAACTCATGAATCTACAGGTGACAATCAAACTTTATGTTCCAATGTTTTGGTTTGATTGTCGTTTAATCTAATGAATTTGAGGATCTGGATTTGAGGGTTTTCATTGCAAATCAGCAAACCATGTATGTTGGTGACTTGATTCCCTTCGTGTGTAATGATTAACTGATTTTTGCTTGGTTTTATTCATAGGTACACATCTCTTGAACAAGCACCAGAAGAAATATAGTGTATGGTTAACTAAGTAGGGGATTTGTTTGAAGACTATGAAAAATTAGTGTATGGTTACACACAGGTTACTGTAGTACTTGTGAATGGACAACGAAGGTGATCTTCTGTTTGGAGATGAAGGTATTGGGTCAAAGTCGTAGTGAAATGGAGAGAGCTTCTTGGTATAATTGTACATAAACGAAGTATTGATATTCTTCATGATACTTGATTTAATGAGGTATAATTCTTGCACTTCTAACTGTTTGTGAAATTGCTTCAAAGGAATATTTCAGTAATTTTGAAAACCCAGGCTTCAATTTGGTTAAGGATGGGAAATTATGAAGACCCATGTTCTGGTTATGGTAATTTTGAGTGTTTGATTTTTGTGTATGCAGGGGACTGGTTTTCAATGACGGAAAGAGATCGACTTGATCTTCGTGGTCTTCTTCCTCCTAATGTTATGACTTCTCAACAACAAATTGAGAGATTCATTCAGTTGAAGACTCTACTAGACCTCCTGTAAGGGTATTGTAATTTGGCTGTTGGTTGTGAGCTTTGATGGAGATGAAGTCTGGGTGCATAGTTTTAGTGTACACTGTGACTATAGGAGAGCCTCTGGTTAGTTATAAAGGATGCATGGAGGGATACGAAGCTATGGCTGCTGCTGTAGATACTGAGGAGAAGATTGATACTACAAGGTATTTCAATTTTCATTTTCCACAATATGTTGATGCACATCTAAGCTTATATTTATTTATTTTTTGCCTGCACTTGTAGTGAATTGGTGACATCCTACTCCCATCACCTTGTGAAAAAGAACGATATGCTTTCAGGTCTGTTGTTTGAAAGATTTGCAGACCTTCGTGTACCACTAGGTACTGCTGGGCCTTTGGCTTTAGCTACTAGTGGAGCTTCTAATGGTTTGCAATGGGTCTAATTTGTGAAATCTTTTGTTGTTGTTTCAGGTTGCCAAGCCTTCGAAGTATGGTGTGGTGGTTACAGAGGAAGCAACCGGAAATGTTGACAAATATTGTTATTAGAGTTGTTCCTAACCTTCCAAGGAGTCCGAATGATGACTCGATTTGCTGGCTTGGTCTGTTTGTGAAGGTGATTAGATACCTGTGTCAAGATGACTGCAGTCTGTTAGTATGGTAGTCTATTAGTGATAATATGCATGTGTTTCATCTGTTCATATCTATTGTATTTACTTTGTGTGGATTTAAACCCTAGTGTTTACTGTGTTTACTTTGACTGCTGGAAAGTCTGTCTAATTGAGTCAGTTTATTTTGTAGGCTATGTTTGATTTCAGACTGTGGTTAAATTCCAACTGAAGAAGGTACTTTGCATGGGTGTTGCAGTAGGGATCCTTGGAATGGAGGAGAAACAAATCTTCCATTGGACTCCTCACAAGAGTTTCATGCAACAAAGTCATCTATTGTTTTAGCAGATAGGTAAAGGAACTTGGAAGTTAAAAGTTTAGTCTACAAATTAAGGATGTACATATCTTGGTATGTGTTGAACAATAGTGTGCAAGTTTTTTTTGGATTTTCTTTTAAGTTGTACATATGCTTCTTAGCATCCCTCTTGTAAATTATCTTTAATACTTAATAAATATTATTAATAATACCTGTTTAAATTAGAATCAAAAGTGCATTTTCTATATTTTTTTTCCTAATTAATATTTGGACACAACTCTTGAGATGAGTTGTGTAAGAACATCTTCACAACTCAATTAGGAGTTGTTTAAGATAGGGGCTACAACCATATCTATATCTGCTACTCTGACATTGAGTTGTCAAAGATCAGATGACAACTGCTCTTGCAGTTGTGTAAGAAAGTCCTACAACTAGAACAATGGTTGAGAAATGGTGTATCCCCAACTAGTGTGGGAGTTGTGAAACAAATCATTACAACCAGAACCCAAGTTGTCAAATAGGATCATACAACATATCATGGTGTAGTGAAATTCTGATCGACTACTCTAGAAAATGTAGTGAAAGAGGTCTACTCACAACTGTTGGTAGAGTTGTGTGAGACATTTCCCAGTAATTCGGATTAAGTTTCACAACTGAGTCAATGGTGGTACAAAATGAAATGACAACTATGTTGACAACTCATAGTGAAGAGTTGTGAAGATTTGAGGACCTTCTACATCCCCCCCCTTGTGCAACCCACTGGATGGAGTTGTTGTATAGTGGACGACAACTGTTTTCAGGGGTTGTCGATTACTATTTTTCCCGTAGTGCTTGCTCAGCAGCAGCAATTTCACGTTTGAGTTCAAACACACACGCATCATTATTTTGTAAACCAAAGAGGTTAGCTACCGAACCCCACAAATCTTTGGCTGAATCTGAGAAAGAAAAAATTTCAGCAATATGTGGTTCTGTAGACTGCAGAAGCCATGTTCTAACAAGTTGATCATCCGCAATCCAATCTTCATATTTTGGAACTTTAGATTCTGGACAAACACTATTCTCACTTATGTATCCAGACTTTCTTTTTCCCCCAAGAGCAAGAAGAGCAGCCCTTGACCAACTTACATAATTAACACCATTCAAGAGAACAGAAGTTAACCTAAGACTAGTATTAGGATCTGTTTGAGTCATCTTCTAGCAGAGAAAAAATAAAGAACAATGAAGAATCAACAAACTTACTTGATTGAAGAAAAAAAAACAGGCCAGGATCTTAAAGATCCCCTGATACCATGTTGGATATCATGTTGGATATAAGAAGAAGAACACAGCAATTACGTGGTTTTCTTATCATGTGTTAAGAGAGGTTACATGTACATGGTTATATAGATTACACCGTATCTATATCAATGGTAAGAATACCACACAAAATATATGCAGTTATATGCAGTATATTCTCTTACTGCAAGTGGCAACCCACACATAGAAGTAAGAATCTAATCGTATATCTTCTCCATTCGACAGATAGCCATCCAGGTGATCCCCAAGGCTAGACTTATCTATGATTTCTTTGTGATGGGATTTGTAGACAAAGTAGACAATGGCCTTGATTACCAGAGTGAAGTAAAGGTATTCTACCAGGGACACTAAGCAAAGTATTCCCCAACTCACTCGACCAACCATAGGCAAGTGTTCGTCATGTAACACCACCGAGTCAAAGAAATTAAGTATACCCTCGTAACAAAATCGTAACACAATGTAGATGACGAGTGGAATCCAAATCTTACTCCTCTTAACCTTAGAGCAAGCACTATGGTGGCCTAAGCCTTCGCCATTCAATAGCAAAAGAGAAAGGCAGAAATGGCGAAAAAATGGCAACCACGGTGGTCTTAGCTATTTGGAGACGGAAATCCGATTTCCGCCAGAAAATTTTACGGAAATTGGATTTCCGCAGAGAAAATATTATAAGGATTTTTGAAAATTTTACGGAAATCCGATTTCCGCCCTGCGGGAATTGGATTTCCGCCTCGCTTCGGCTTTGCTATTGCCTGCTAGGAACCCCTAGCAGGCAATGGCAAACTCAACCAATTTTGCCATTGAATGGCGAAATTTTGCACCATAGTGGTTGCATTTCGCCATTCAATAGCAAAGTCTCCCCAAATAGAGAACCATAGTGCTTGCTCTTAGTAAATACCCCTTCTTCATAGCTTCGATTCCACTTGTGTCTTCCAAAATCGTCATTATGCTGGCTAAGTACCAAACAAAGCTGATATGCACGTTACCAATCAAGTAAGGGATAAGGAAAAATATCATGATTTACAAAATTTGTGTAATGCATGAGTCGATCAACTTCTGTACAGCCGTAAGTTTGCAATTTTTTTGCTTAAGACACAAATTGTTCAGAGTGTGTCTACTAGGACATTTTATCACTCATCTTAAGACTAGTGGTACATAGTCCTAGCTAGCGTATCTTCGATTCTAGTCCTGGAAGATGACACATGATGTGGCATGTTCGTCAGGTGTCGGGCAAATGTCGTGTCCGACAGGGTATAACACCACCTTCTATTTTGTAATGGCATTCAGGCTTCAAAACAGTGACCTGTACTTAGGTAGGGGGCCAAGAACATGCTGCACACAGCAAGGATCAAGAAGACCTTATACTTTCTAGCTTCAAGCCATCTTCTTACTAATAAACTGGCACATTAATAGCATGTACGCTATATAACAGCACATACACTTGATCTCTCTTTTTCTGTCAGGTTCTTTATCTTTCGGATATAGTATGGATGGGCCTGGATATGACCGTGGCCGGCCTGTTATGGTGGAACTTCAGACCTAAGGGAACTGTATAAAAACACATGCAATTTGTTTTCCCTGGAAACAAAAAGCCAAAACCCTAGTCGCATCACAGTTTCTCTGCGTATCACATCCCAGTTTGTAAGTATGCAGAATAACCCGAGAAAGAGACGAAGAGCTTCCGAAACACCAATAATCCTCCCAGAAGATATCATGGTCGACATACTATTGAAGTTACATGCAAAACCATTGTGTAGATTCAGGTGCGTTTGCAAGCAGTGGTACGAAATGTTCAAAGACCCCCACTTTCTTAAGAATCGTCTTAAACACAGTCTCGAAACCGAAAGAAGATTTAATTGTGTTTCGGTAGATACAAGGCGAAAGAGTGCCGATGAACCTTACATGCATACAACAAAATCCTCATTGTTATCGCTACTTGAGAATGACCAGTGTGAGTTTGTTAAGATGGATGATCCTCCATTCGAAGATAATAATATTGAAGTTATTGGTTCTTGTAATGGTGTTTTTCTGATGAGTAGGATCGATAAACATCGTGTCCAAAGTCATTGGCTTTGGAACCCGTATACTAAAGATTGCAAAGAAATAGTAAATCCAGAAGATAAATGTGGAACGAAGATTAGGGTAAGAAGTGTTACCTATGGGTTTGGATATAATTGTTATACTGATGATTACACGATTGTGCTAGCTACATGCTATGGTAGCTATAATGGGCTCGTTTGTTATGGATTTCAAATCCAGGTTTACACATCAGGATCGAATTCATGGAGAATGTTACCTTACATCATTCCTTATGAAATTATATGTACTTCTGATAAAGCTGAAGTAATATTTGTATGTGGAGCTTTTCACTGGATAGCAAGACGATGTCGATCAACAAATACATATATTGTTTCTTACGATATCCGTGGTGAGGAGTTGAAAGAAGTAGCAGTCACCCCACTAATCCATGGATTATTGAATAAGAATAATAGATATGATCCCAAGGCAGCATTGGGTGCTTTAGGAGGGTGCCTTTGCATGGTAGCAGTACATGAATCTGGAGTTACTTTTGAAGTATGGGTGAAGCAGGATTACAATGTGACAGAATCCTGGACTAAACTGTTCACTGCGCAACTCCCGGTCGCAAGCCCCGTCAAACATGTGAAATTACTATGGGAATTCAAGAATGGTGAAGTTTTATTCGTAACAACCCAGGGATCATACAACAGGCTTAATTGTCTTTTTGTGTTGTATGACTTGGTGAGTCAAAAATGTCAAGTTTCCAGGATCAAGCACATTCCAGGAGGCGGATTTTGGAATATAGAAGCATATGTTGAGAGGAGCGATCGGATCTAATGTCAGTCACTGGATGCTGGATCAGGTAAGAGACCAAGAAGATCATTACGTTTGGCAAATAAAACACAATTACTCATTGGAGGAAAGAGCTTTTAGAGAAGAGAGATATCCTAGCATGCAATAAAATTTCTGTTCTATATTTCTTTATTTTGTAGTCTTATAGAACATATCAAGATTTACATAATTATCTACCAAAAATAAATAAATTTACTGTACAAAATTCGAGTAATCTGTCGATTAACTTCTGTATACAGCCATAAGTTTGCATCTAATAGAGGACACAAATTGTTCAGAGTGTGGTCTTCTATTAGATACACTTTGTTTAGATGCATCCTATACGTTGATCGCTCAAGGCGGTCGCCTAGGCTTCAAAGGCGCACAAGTCGCTGGCTGATCGCCTCGGCTGTAACGCGCCAGATTATTTTATTTTTTTTTATAGTTAGTTTATCGTCGACATGTGTCATGGATTGATAAAAAAACAAGTTTAAGTCAAACATTTTTAATTCAATTAAGTTCCCCATATTTTAGGAAAAACTAGGAAAAAGTCAAACTGGCCTATTTTTTTGAAACGGAGGGAGCACTTAACGCTTAATCGTTTATTCTTAGAAGTTCCCAAAAATCTAAACATCATTAATCACATTTCCAATAAATTTATCATCTTTGCGGTGCAGTAGCATTATAATTGTTAGGGCATTGTCCGGTCAAACCCACTAGCGTTGGTATGTCAAGCTAGTTGTCAGTTTTAGATGTCAAAACTCAATTCTTGATTTAGCCTACTAGAGTTCAGATTTCGGAAATGGGATATAGACAAAGTAGTAGAGACCTTGAAGACGAAGACTGTGAAGACAGAGAAGACATCAATTATTCTTCATCGACAAAAGGTTAGTATGAGTTATGACTTTATGGATATTCTTCTATTCTACTTTCTCTATTCTTTCGAAATATAGTCGACTACTTTAGTAGTGATAATAGCGATTAAGATCGTATTCTTGTGTAACATGGCCTTGTGTCATGACCAGTGTTTGCTCCCACAAATACTGTGAGTACAAGAATGAATGAGATAGATTCGACGCCATATGTCCATTGCATTGGTTTGCTTGCAAATCATTATGTTGGATATGAATGAATCTAAAGGAGTACTCTTGAGCAAAGAGTCCATGGATGACAGCTGAGGACGTTACACGTCTAAGTCCTGGCTCAGCCCAGAACTTCCAGCGAAATCCAGATTTGACGAAATTTGACAGGTGCCCGGTTCGCGAACCGGTACGCAAACCAGGAAACTCAGATTCTCCTGAGTTCCAAGGTGACTGAACATTTCGCGAACCAGTACGCGAACCTGAATGTCGGCCATCTTGCTGGTGTCGGATTTAGTGGATATTCTTTCAGAATTTTACTCAGAGTCAAATTCCAAACTCCTTTATCTCTTAGATGGACTTGGTTATCACATAATATCTATTGTGTTCCATCTAACGATCCTCAATGAGTCAATAAGATAAGATTATCTCTGGTTTGTTGGATTTCTATCTTGAAGTGTTTTTGAGCTAACAAAACACTTGGCAGATAATGATAAAAAGAATTCCAATTGAGATTAATCTCTATTACTTGGTTATCAAGTTCAAGGTTTCCTTAACTTGTGGGACAAGTAATTGATTGCTTTATTCCAAAGCAACCTATCTTATTGAGTGCTATAAATAGAGGTGTCTATGGACAAATACCGCAAGCATCAAGCATACGTGAAGGTCCTTAGGGAAGGTAGCGTAAACTCTTTTCACTTCAGTGAACGCTTGTTGTGGTATAGTCATCCTCTATAGGTTGCAGCTCCTCAGGGAACTCCCTACGACTATAAAAGACTTCTCTTGAGAGTTGGGAAGCACAGGTAGGAGATTGAAACCATATTTGGTCGAAATCGGATTAACATGTAACCTTGGTAACCTGATCACGTTCTTGTCTATTCTAAAGTCCGTCTCTTCTGCTATACGGCTATTCAAGAACTGATACGTTATACACAAGGTTGAAAGGTAGCAACGCACGGCTGCACTCGGTGTTGTAAGACCTAGTTAGCTCCAGTTATACAAGTTTATTAAGTGATTCTTCGTGTATAACTGAGGTAGAGACAGATTGGGCATAGCTTACTCGGTTTGCTTGTCGGCCCTAATTTGTGAAGTAGATTTCTGTATGACCTGGATTTAACAATCCGAAGGAAGTCATCTTGTGTGTGGTAAACTGATAGAGGAAAGTTACACCATACGTCAACAATTAGGTTGCAAAGCCAGTATTGCTGACACAAGCCTTTGACATCGGTCAAAGCAACTCCTAGGCCTGTAAAAGACGTCATCTGGGGGAATCAAGTGCGTGACGATCTGTGGGGGATCTAGAGACGTAAGGAAGGCGACAGTAGCCTTCGCTTGGAGGGCTGGAGTTGGTCTCTGCTACATCCCAGACCGAAGTCTTATAGTAGGCTAGTGTTTGTAGTCAGTTTGTAGTGGGCGGTGTTCAATCTGGACGAGGTCCCGAGGTTTTTCTGCAAGGCAGTTTCGTCGTTAAAAAAATCTCTGGTGTCTTGTGTGCTTTTACTTTCCGCATTATATCTCTGATTATATAATTAAAGCACCAAGTAGTACGTTATTCAATAACTGTAGAGTTGACTCCAAAGTTCCATCTTTGTCGAGGTTTAACAACTCCAGTTATAGGGTTTGGATATTGATTTTTGAGATCGTCCAAACTCATACCATAAGACTCATGAGCCCAAACAAAAAGTTGGTTGTATTTCGGTACCCTTCCTTTTTCAATAATTCCCTCCTGCAAAGGATCTTCTAATGAGGATCACTGCAGAGGCCGCAATTTAATTTTTAGGGAGTTGTATGAGGTATAAATTGACAAAATTGGTCCTAACTTTATCTAAAACCCATTCAAACTTGGGACTTTATCTAAAACCCAAGATATCAGAAATTGATGTTTACATATCCTACCCGTCCATTTGGACCTAAAAAACAAACAAATATGTCCGGTCCAATTACTTTATTGCCCTCACCCCTATATTCAAAACCAACATCAGGGAAATTTGAAATCAGAAATTTCAAATCGTGGGAGAGAAGAGAGAGGAGAAGCAGCGACGCTGCTGAAGAATTAGGGTTGATTGAGGTGAATTTGAGTCCATCATAGTAGTTTCAAAGCTTCGGCTCAACTTGTAAGTTTAACTTTTGTGTTTTTGATTTTGATTTTGATACCTGAGATTTTGTTTTTTAGAAATTTGTTGATTCTAGGTTTCTTTTTTAGCTTAATTCATAGATCTGAAATTGATTGAGTTTTTTTAGCTAGTTTGTGATGTTTCTAGATTGAGTTATGGAATGTATGAATAGTTTTGGGTGTTTAATTCATAAAATTTTTAGGAGTTTCTGATTTGGAGAAGATGTAGAGCGAAATTGGGTATCCAACCCTAATAATTTGTGTTTCCTGATGTTTTTTGTGTATGTTTCTTTTGTTGTAATTCTGTTTACTTCATAATTTTAGTGTTTTTTGTGGTTTCCTAATGTTACCAGTTTTTTAATTCTAACTGTACCCGGGTTTTTATAGTTTACTAGATTTTGTTATTTTCATAATTGTAGTATATTTGTGTTTTCTGCATAGATTCTTTGTGAACAGATGGCTAATGACGTCAGTGTCATGTGTTTGGTAACCTACTCGACGGATTCGAGTCTTCACCAACTGACCCTCAGCTCGACACTTGACGAGCTAATTTCCGGTATTTGCGAAACTTAGAGATTTCTCGATCCCAACCTCATTCAGTTGAAGTATGATGATGGTTGCGGAAAGGTCATCGTTGTTGATTATAGTACACAACTGAAGGCCCTTGTTTCTTTAGTAGCTTATGTTACAAAAGCCGATTTTCTTCGTTTGGATATCAATACACTTGTGGAACCTTCGTCGGTGGATATGTTAATTGCTGATGTGCCGCAGATTCAACAAACACTAGCAACAACATTGCCAACAACCTCATCTGATTGTGGTGGGAAGATTGTGTTGAAGAGGCAGAAAAAGCCCGTGGTTACCACATTAGCATCAACTTCAGCATCTCAGCCTTCTACCTCATGTGAGCGAGGTTTCAATGGTAAGGTTCTTATAGAACAGCTACAAAAGCGGACGCTTGGGAAAACATTATAATTGGTGTGGGTCAGATTTTCTATGGTGGTCGAGATGAGGCTCGTTTGGTAGTTGAGAAGTATAACCACTATTGGGGTCGGAAAGTAAAGGTAGTGAAGAGTGATGAGACGAGGTACACGGTTGAGTGTATATATTCGAAAGGTATCGGTCAAGTGTGGATGGAGGTTCCATGCATCATCAAAGTCCACCGGGTCAGATCCATTTTTTGTTCTTAAGAAATACTATGGTGAGCACACTTGTGGGGCCGGTTATAATGATCTTAAAAGTTCCATTTCAAGGGCTTTGGTGAAGGATTTAGTCATTGGACAAGTTAGGCTAAACCCTCAAAAAAAGCCTAGTGACATTGTTAAAGACTGCAAATATGATTATGGGTTGACCTTGAGCTATGATCAAGCTCATGCCGGGAAATTAGAGTGTGTCAAGGAGTTTTTCGGTGATGATTGCAAATCCTACACAGATTCGATGTGGTTTGTCGATGTTGTGAAGAGGAAAAATCCTGGTTGTGTGGCTGATTTGGTTACGGAGGAAGGGACAAATCAGTTCAAGAGTTTATTTCTCTCTTTTGGTGCTTCCATATATGGTTTTCAATTTTGTCGTGCGGTCGTGTTCTTAGATGGTACATTCCTTACTGGGGGTTTTAGGGGTTGTCTTATGGCTGCAACCGATAAAGATGCTAACAACGGTACGTCTCTCTGAAAAACAAAAGTGGTTTTTCAATTCAATTTTATGATTTTATGTTTTTCAGACAACTTTTTCACCACTTGTACCTGGGTTTAAGTGGTGTTTGTATCCTTTGTTTTCTTCAACTTATTCCCTTTTTGATCTTTTTGTCTTCTGTTTTGTGTAGGCATCTTCCCTTTGGCCTATGGACTCGTATCCCGAGAGAATGTGGACAATTGGATGTGTTTCTTTGACAAATTGAAACTTGTTTTGGACCCACTGCGGCCTTTAGCATTCATTTCAGATCGGCATGATGGATTGGTGAAAAGGTGTCCCTATTTTGTTTCCTCTTTCGAAGCATGTTTGGTGTTATTACCATCTGAAGAATAATGTGCGCACTCAGATCCGAAAGAAAAAAGAAGATTACGCTCAAGCAATGAAGGTTTTTCAAGATTGTTTTTACTCATCCACAACTCAAGGTTTTGATGATGGCATGGCGAAGCTGTTGGAATTGGGTTGTCACTGTCTCTATGAATACTTAGATGCTCTTCCAAAAGAGAAATGGTCTAATGCATATTGTGAGAGTTTCCGGTTTGGAGACATGTGCTCCAATGTTGTCGAGGTTTTCAATTCTTGGATTCGAGAGGAGAAGAGTCTTCCCATTTCTACTTTGGTGGACCGTCTACTTCTGAAGATTATGGAGCTGATGATGGGAGGTTAAGGTTTGAATGGACCTAAGTATCAAGGTCCAGTCTGTCCTAAGATTGAGAAGTTGTAAATAAAACTGATAAAACCCAGGTATAAGTGTGTATAACTGGTTATGCCTGGGTATTGGGTATTAGTGGTTATGATGCTAGGATTTTACGAAAAGAGTGCACATGTATACCTAACTCAACTTCAAGAGCACCTGTGTATAACTGGTTATACCTGGGTATAAGTGGTTATAATACTAGTGTTTTTATGGAAACAGAGTTGATATGTTGGGTACAAGTGGTTATAATGCTAGGATGTTTTATGGAAACAGAGTAGATATGTGTTCACCTCTTTGTCCGAAAGCGTATCCAACTTCGATTCAAGATTAGGTGATCCATCTAGGAGATTCCATCTAGCAAATACCGGCAAGTGTTCGCTGCCGTCCTTCCTTTGAACACCCTCCATGTCGATGTGTTCAAGTAGAAAATACTACAACAAAGAGAAACATTGATCTTATGTCAGACAGGAATCATGTTTTTGAAATCATTGCAAGGATTAGAGGAACTCACCAGAAGGTAAAAAGTACAACCATTGACGTTGTATGGTGTCTTATACGTCGAACTCACGCTTTGCATCAGGTGTTCATGGATCAAGTCAGGCCATGAGATCTTGTTAATGGCTTCTAGTGACTGAACACAATTGAGATACTTTATGTTGACGTACGATGCATTGATGGTCGGTAAGAAGATCGTGCACATCATAAACAAAATCATCAATCTGACGAAGTCCATTTCTTTTCCTACTACATTCGCAGTTAGTCTAATCCCTCTCTCAATGTCGCTTTTCAAAAGCTTCACTTTGCTTTTCTTGTTTCATTTTTCATCAAATGGAGGGAAAATGTTGTGTAAAACTCAGACTCACTTAAGTCACGGTTTTCCTTTGGCGAATATTTCTCCAAATCTTCTGTGGTCATCAACAATCTCCTAATAGAGAAAACAAGGGCAAAGCAGTTTGGATCCGACTTCAACAACTGTCCACCCATCAGAAATTTCTTCGAATCTTCTTTATAGTTTGAGATTAGTTGATACAAGACCTTTGGAGCCTTGTTAACTTCAGCCCTACTATCATATAGCCTATTCTTGTTCTCAAGAGCTTGAACAAAATCAGCAAAAGGAGTCTCATGTAACAGAGCGAGTGCTGAAGGACAGATCACTAAATCAGCAAGCAAGTCGATGGTTAATCCCAAACCCGACTGGAAGGTCTTGAAAACTTCCTTTTTTGCTTCAGTTTGGTGTTACTTGATAGAATTCTTTGTACATTTGCTTTTCTTACCCTTCTAGGCGGTGGTTTGCTTCCGCCTCCTTCATCTACACCTTTACTTTGTTTTGTTTCACTTCCTATAAAAAAACATAAATCAAATTTAGCCAGTTATACCACTTGTACCTGGGTTATCAGAGACGTTTCTACCACTTGTACTTCATTCATAATAACTTAACCCAAACTGGGAGTCATTAACTGACAGAATAAAAACTCTACCAATACAAACACCTAATATACATTTGTACCCAGGTTTTACTAATAAAAAATTATTCTAAAACAAATTTTACAAGAACAACTAAACCCAAACTTTAACTGACAGTATAAAAACTTAACACAAACAAACTATAATCTGCATTTGTACCCAGGTTTTATTAAAACCCAATTTCATACAAATCAGAACCTAAAATTGAAATTGAACTAAACCCAAATCAAATTTCATACAAACCCTGTAAATTTCATCAATAGTATCACAACAGAATCCAAACCCTGTAAATTTCATCAATAGGACAACAACAGAAATCCAAACCCTATAAAAATTGAAATTCAACTAAACCCAAATCAAATCCAAACCCTTTAAAAATTGAAATTAAAACAGAAATCAATTCTAAGGTTAGGGTTCTTACTAGTTTTTGGACTCATTTTAACGCTGTTGTTGGTGGTTACGTTGTTTATTGGTGGTTACGCTGTTGTTGGTGGTTACGTTGTTGTGGTGGTGTTAGTTTTTGTGTCTGTGTGTGGTGGTGGTGGAGTTGTTGGTAGTTGTTGCTGCTATTGGTTTGTTTCTTCGCTGTTGCTGCTATTGGTTGTTGGTTTGTTGTTGTTGTTGTGGTGGTGGAGGAGATGGGTATGGAGATTGTGGTGGTTTTGTGGTGGAGAAGAAGAACGTTGATGGCTGGCGATGAAAACAAGGAAGAGTTAATGGTGGAGAAGAAGAACGTTGCTGCTGGCGAAGAATACAAGGTGCAGTTAATGAAGAATGTCGAAGAAAGAAAGAGGACGGTTTTAAAACTGAAAGGGTAATAACGTCCTTTTTTGTTATGACGTGTCCTTTGTCTTTTAGATAAAGGAACTTTTAACTGTCTTCTATACCAAGTCCATATGATCAAATTTATGAACATAAATTGGGGAGGATATATAATTGTGATATCTTGTGGTTGGTTTTTTTTTGTAATGCAGAAATACTGTTTAATACCTTGAGATACTTTCTAGAATTTGCACATCAATCAGACCTTATACTTTCTAGCTTCAAACCGTCTTCTTATCGATAAGCTCGCACATTAAGAGCAAGCACTATGGTTCCCCTTGAATAGAGAATTCTCTATTGAATAGAGATAGGCAACTACTATGGTGCAAAATTTCCCTATTGAATAGACATAGAGATGGACTTCTCTATTGCCTGCTACCGATCCGTAGCAGGCAATAGCAATAGAGATGCGAGGCGGAAATCCAATTCTCGTAAAATTTTAAAAAATCCTTATAAAATTTTCCGTGCGGAAATCCAATTCCCATAATTGGGATGTGGCGGAAATCGAGTTTCCATCTCGGAATAGCTAGGACCATTGTGGTTGCCTTTTTTCGACATTTCTGCCATTCCATATCTCTATTTAATAGGGATGGCTTGTGGCACCATAGTGCTTGCTCTAATAGCACGTACACTTGATCTCTCTTTTTCTGTCAGATGCTTTATCTTTCTGATATTATGGATGGGCCTGGATATGACCGTGGCCGGCCTATAAAGATTTTTGTTATGACCTAAGTGAACTGCTTAAAAAAGAATCGTGCTTTGAGCCACCCATAAAATCTGCACCCCCTCCCGCCCTCGAAATTACTTTATAGCCCTTGCTATGAAATGTCTAAGTTATCCCTCAATTAACACTAGAAATTACTAGTATACCCTTTAACTAATTAACCTATATATTCTTAATCCTATCCCTAAAACAAAAAAAAACTTCTCTTCACAAAAAAAAAACTTCTCTTCTTCTTCTTCTTCTTCTTCTTCTTCTTCTCTAAAACCAAAACAACGAAATTCGTCGCGAAA
>JAJJMA010291232.1:0-18035 GCA_023529015.1 Papaver nudicaule | reverse complement strand
CAGCCTGATATGAACTTGAATGAATATGGTTCCAACGATCTTCTTATATCGGCTCTTCTCTGGTTTTACCGGTGTCAATTGCTGCGGGTACTTCTTCGGTCCCGAATGTCTTTGTTCAGAGGCCATGCTCAGATGCCGAGGCCCGAAATTTCTTAGAGCAGAGCTCTCTTCCTGGTCCGTATGCCGATGATTTAGCCAACCAACTGAAGGCACATGCGAGAGATCCTCAAAATTATCCTTTAGATCCTTCGGTGGTCGAGTTTCTTTCTCAGGTTTTTTCTGGCTCCTGGGATAGGAGTACTTTTTCCGCAGCAGCTACTAATCATCAGGCATTCATTGAAATTGTGAGTTTATTTCTTGGTTGTTTTCGCCCTATGTGTTTTTTGTTTGTTGTGTTGATCTTATACTTGCTTCTTTTCAGCAAAAGCATCATGGAATGTACTTGCTGGGACTGGTTCGCGCCCAGAGTCTTGAGTTTGCTCGTCTTGATAAGGACAATAAGCTCTTACGTCAGGAGAACGGTGGCCTTACAGGGGACGTAAAGGGTTTGAATGAGCGTCTTGAGTCTGTCACGACCGAGCGAGATGGTTAATTCCGAGATATGGATATTCAGAGAGAGCGAGCTTCGAAGATTGACGTGGAGCTACGTCCTTCTCGAGGTGTGTGTGGGGAGAAGGATGTCAAAATCTCCGCTTTAGGGAAAGAGGTTTCGCAGCTCAACGATCATATCCGAGGAGAGACTGTACAAACTGCCTTGTTTAGTCGCCAGCACGGTCGATATCTGTTTAAGAATTTTGGTATGCTGCCGCCCTATTACCCTGATGGCTTGAAGGATCCGGATGCCTCGCTAGAGTCTGATAAAGATCTTATTTCATCCGAGGATGTTAAGTTGATAGTAGCTCAATTGCAAGCAGCGAAGCTTGAAGAGGATCTCAAAGAGATGGGCAGTGATACTGATGGTGAAACTGAAGGGGAGGAGGATAGATGCATTGGTGAGAAGATGAAGGAAGTAATGATTTTGATGTCGAGAGGCCAGAGATGGGCGACAGGATTACTGATGATGGGTCAAAGGGAGGTGGTGGTATTGGTAGCGATATGCCGAAGGAGGGTGAATATCCTATTGGCGGGGAGCCGAAGGAGAATGTTCTTATCGATGTTTCAGACAATAACTCTAGGATTAATGTCGATGGTGCCCCCTAAGTCTCGCCTTCGCTTTTGAGAAATGGCGGCGGGCCTTTGCTTCCACCCCACGATAATCCCTAGGGTATTTTTGATTCTGATGATATTGTGTAAAAGGATTGTTTAAAGATGTAAAATACGGAGTGTGTTCCTCCTGTCACCTTTTTGATTTCTTGTTGCTGTTTTTGTATATTGGATATCAGATTTGTACCTTTGTTGTTTCTTTTGTTTTGATGCTATTCTGTTTTTTGTTGCTGCTGTGTTTACTTTGTCTTTTTATTCATTCGTATTGGGAGATTACTTTTTATCGATGGCTCTTATAGCTTCTCGGGGTGTAACTTCGGGGCTTACTTCGATGTAAGAGATAGTGAACCAAGCTAGTGGGGGCGTACAGATCACCCTTCCCAAAGGCTTTGAGTTACTCGCACTGGTATCAAGCAAACACTGGCTATTGATAGCGTAGGCATCCGTTTTGCCTTAGTACGTTAGGTAGGTACCGAAGATATTTGCTTATCTTCCTAGAGGGCATGGTGGCGCCCTGGTAACCTATTTTTATCCTAAGTAAAATGTAGTTGCTTATGACGGATGCCCATTTTTCAATAATGAAGTAACACAATGGGGGAGTGCCGGTCAAGGCTGGAGCTTAGACATGGCACTTTTCTCTTATCGCGGCCTGAAGTTCGACCCGTCTATATCTGTTTAGAGGGGTCCCTCGGCTGCATACTTCGTTCCTTGTTCTGGAGAGCGAAGCAGCTGCCTCGGGGTTCCATCTTCCTCTATAGGTAGATGTTAATCCCATTTATCGTCCCCTCGATGCCTGAGAACGTGAGGTCCCCATGGTCGTTTGGTAGCGGGCACGAATGTATCATCAGCTTATGTAGCCTTGATTCAAGGCGCCCACCGCTAACGGGGTGTCTTGTGGGTAGAGGACCGTGCCATATAACTCGTAGGGCCCTTACGGTTTATATGGTCATCAGCTCTGTGCCTGCTATTCGATGTCTTTTTGTTTTTTGGCGTTTTTTGCCTTGGCGTTACAGCCTCTTTATTGTTGGCGTTTTTTGCCTCGGCGTTACGGCCTCTTTATTGTTGGCGTTTTTTGCCTCGGCGTGAAAGCCTTTATATTTTGCGACGAGGCACTAGAGGAGATATGGCGTCATGGCCAGTTTACTTTTGGCGTTGAAGCCTTTGCAATTATGCCTCGCCAAGTATGGTTTTTTACCCGCCCTGGCAGGATTTGGAGCTTGATTTCAGAAGGAGCTGCATCAAAGGGTGTGATTTTCATCTATTCAATCTTTTTACAAGTGCAGCTTACATAAGAGGTTGCTTTCTTAGACAAGGTGTTTCATATGCTTCCTTTCTACTGGGGTTTTTGACTTATGGCCTTCGCGTCATTTCCGAGTTGCTTTTCTACGACGAATGGCCCAGCCCAGAAAGGTTCTTGTTGAATATTCCTGTCTTCGCTAAATCCGCTCGATTGTTCGTTCGGAGTCTAGAGGCAACCCGTTGTTACGAGGAATTGTTCTTCGTTGTTGGGGCGTTGGTCTGGCCTTGTGCCCGCCATTTCCGTTATTTCAGCTATTAATTCTTTTATGCTTTGATCCATGACTTTAGAATTCTTCTGCCGTGTGGTTGTGACCGAGGGTCGTCTCCTGCTTTACGGTCGTTGTTGTGGTTTGCTTGACATCTGGTGCCGTTTCCGAATGTGTTATTACTGACTGAGTCTTAGTCTGTGGCATGTTTCGCTTTACTCAATGCCTCGCTGTTTGTTTGTTTCTTCTTCGGTACTATATTTCTTATAAATTATTTTGATTTTGCCAAGTTTTTGTATTATAGATGTTGTATACTGACTTGGTTGTTCTGAATGGTGCCAGCGGTTGGTTTCTCCGTTGCTAGAGTTTGAATAGTGGCGTGCGGAGTTGTAAAAGGTATGTAACTACTTTATTGGGTAATGTGTGGTATGATGTCTTAAAGTATTGGTGCGTCTATCAAGGGAATCCTTAATACAGTTTTTACTTTTTCCAAATTGTAACGTCTGACTTGATTAGATTTGGCGACTGGATGGTGCCCTAAACTACTATAAAAGGTTAAATATTTCCATTGCTTTTTGCAGTGTTTGTTTGCTTGTGTTTTTCTCTGCTCTTTTTTTTTTGTGACCAGGTGTCGTTTTAAGAGGAGATGACTGACAGAGGGAAGGCACCCATGGAGGAAGGAAACAACAGGATAGACCAAAGTAACAGGAGAGAACATATTCGAATGATGGAGATGGGAACCGACTTCTCAAGTTGGGTCTTCTAGAAGGGAAAGTAACCCTAATAAGGTGATTCGTCTTTTTGGTCATCTCATAAGGAGTGATGAGAGGGAGCAGAGAATGAGAGAAGATGGCGGTCCTTCTTATGACTGTCGTATGTATGAAACGAGATCGTTTTTTCGCCGTCATAGTGAAGAAATTTTGTTGATGCTGGGAGAGGATCTCGTTTTTTCTGATGATTAGATGAATGTGAAGTTTGAAGTAAAAGAGGAAGTTGATGACGTAGGTCCGTCTGCCGCCGCTTTTATTCCTGTTCCACCGGTCGATGAACCAGTTGCAGTCGTTGATGATCGTATTCCGGAGGTTGCTGCCCCCGAGGAGAATATTGCTGCTATTCCTGCCAATGCGCCGATTATTGATGTGGATCTGCTCGATGGCCTTGACGAAGATCGCGGTACCGTGGCCGGGAGGCTTCGGGGTAGATGTAGGAATAGGAGAAATTGATGTACTTTTTTCTCTTTTTAAGTGTTTACACCTTTTTCTTCGGAGTAGTTGCTATGTATCTTTACTTTGCTTATTATTCTCTTTGGCTCTTTATATGCATCTTCGTTATCTATTTTATGAATTCTACTGCTTCTATCTGAATGTTCATACCGAAGAATTTATCCTTTTAATTAGTACGATCTGAGGCGTGTGTTTTTTATTTTTTTTTGAAGACTAAATTGAGTGTTATCAATTTTAATGAGTCGTTGTTGGTGCGTATAGGTGTTACTCTTTGAATCCATAAACATCATTTGTTCGAGGGCACCAACGAGACACTCGTGAAAGCACCTTTCTGTAAGCCTTTCCGAATATGATGTTTATTTTTCCCTTGGTTTATTCGTATTTTAGTTGTTATTTTATATCAGCGATAGTGCGATTCGGACTTTCTTTGGCGAGTTTGCTTGTAAAATATATTTCTTGCCGCCGGGAAGCATCGCCCGTAGTACTTCGGACCTTCTTCGAGAGTGGTTCGGGCTTGCTAAGGATCCAATTTTGTCTTTTTTTGGTGACGATCCCTAGTTCCTGCACCGGTCCTTTTGGCTTGACTGAATCTCCGAAGTGCAGCGATCTGTTTAGCGATTGTATTTGGGTGATTCTATCAATTTTGCCAAATAAAATAAAGTCCACGAATATATCCCATTGGTCTTGTTATGTAAGATTTTGTAAAATCCTGAATATGATTTCTAAGCCGTTGCCTGTAGTTAGATACTGACTTTTTACTGGCTTCAGTTAGTTACTTTTTTAGCCGTTTCATCTTTCTGTTTTTCAAGATATCCTTCTAAGCTGGGGAGGTCTTATCATTTCTTCTTCGGTTGGCTTATGTAAAGGTATGTCGTCGTTAGGTATGGCCATTTCATCTTCTTCCTGCATTTGCTGTCGAGGTCATTCATCAGCCTCCGGGAATCCTTTTCCCTCTGGGCCCAAGTCCTCTACATGCACTTCGTCCTCGTTTACTTGGTCTCTGTGTTGGACTGTGCTTGCCACCACCTCGGGTGATCCCACTCGCTGCTTCGGAGCCTGGTCAGATTTCGAGGCCATTCTGGTTGTGACCTATCAGAAGACAAAAAACCCGTGAGGTCCAAGGCGGCTACTACAGTGTACTATATCGGCCATATTGGTATGTACGCTGTAGTAGCTTTATCGTGCGAGTTTTCTTGTTGGTCACATTTGTTTCTTTTAGGCTGCTTTGGAGCCTGGTCAAACCATATTTTTATCTTTTAGCTAAAACCATCTTTCTCAATGATTCCTTCTGACAAGTTTATTTTCCAATGTAACGGGTACTTTGAAAACCCTAAAAATAGGTCTAAAAGATTTTTCCCATAATCGCTTTCTTATAGCTAACCTCAATTTTAAGGCCTATATGATGAAAATCAATTACCATTTTTGAAATCGGTTTTGTCATGCCAAGGTTTGAAACCCTTGGTTGATGACCTTACCATCTGATGATTTGCTCATAAAAACCCTTAACCATGCTAAAGCCTTGAAGGATCTTTTAGATGCTTAAGGTACCGGAGCTTCCTTTAAAGAACAAGCTTTGAAAATCTTTGAAAGGATGAAGAAATCTATGGAAATTTTGAAAACCCGAAAAATCACAGGCAAACCCTAAGTTGTTTTAATCAGTCCCTGTTTCTAGCGCCAAACTGTATGAGTAGAAAATCTGCATAGGTACATGATGTTCAGTAGACCTCAGATCTCACTCACACACACAGTTATTCAAACATGATTCAAGGTTCATAGACCTCAAGAACAATGCCGAAGATATGTAAAAAGACATTAATCTGAAGACTAAACGTATAAAGATTTGTATTTATTTCAGTGTTGCAACTACATGGATTATGATCCTAAGGAGCTAGAGGAGATACAGACCTAATCCCTCTCTTGCTGCTTAGACTACACCCAAAAGATTCCAACCTTTACAATGTTCTCCAAGCTCGCTTTATATAGGCCGAGCTTGGGTGGTTTACATCTAATAAGACAAGGGACTCAATCGTGGTGGTGTCAGTCCTTGTCGAGTAAGGCGGTTCCTTCGGCGGTACTCCAAAGATGGTTATGAGGCTTCGGTCCTTTGGGGCGGAGCCCGAATCCCTTTCTTTCAATTCTCCTCTCGGTATCCTCGGTCTCACCCTTTTTTGGTCTGATCCCGAGGCTTCGCTGCTAGTTCCTTTGGCGCGATCTCGCTTCTTGGATCTCTGACACGTGTCCCGAGGGGTTTTACCCTCCATACCGAGAGAATGATCTCCCACTGTGGTCGCCAACTGTTTTTACCTGGAAAAACAATGCACCGTCTCTGGGTACTTTCGTAGTGTTCGAGATCAAAGTCGAACAAGACGAGCCTAAACCAAGTCAATGGTCGTTCACGTCTTGCTTCGGTCACAGGGAGGATAGAGGTTGATCTAGGGAGGGAAACAACGAAGAAACTTGAGATCAGGTTGAGGATGTGTTTTGGGTGTAAGAGTTCAAGATTTCCGTCATGAAGGTGACTGGAAATCTCCAAAGCTAGAAGGGTGTTGGGTTGCTCAGGTGTGTTTACTTCTGAGGCTCTGGTTTATTCAGGTGCTCTGAATATCTGGTTGTTTCTGGAAAGATGTTATGCCTTGGAAGATAGAGGAGGCCTCTATTTATAGTTTTGAACTCACCCTGATCTCTCGACAGAGAAGGTGGAAGTCGTGGAAGAGTGGGGGAGTGGAAGACATGAGTTGGTTTCTGTAACTGCCTGAGTTGTGTAGAACATGTCCACTCGCGCCATCTTCTCGTAACTGTCCACTATCTCCATCAGTTTCTTTCAACTGCCGTAGACCGCCAGACCAATACCCCTAAAGTTATCCCCCCCTGTGATGTTTTGATGCCTCGAGTGATACGCAGATATTGCGTAGTTGAGTTGAGTCTGAGTAGAGTCGTATGACTAATTGTCATGACCAACGTGAGTGTGGTGCCTCCAGGACACGAGTATAGGAGTGGCCTTGGTTGTTGGCCAAGGCCAGGAGTTCATAGCGCCATTGTCTTGTGGCGCCATAGCCCAAGGGGCTACGGCCTTGGCCAAGGCCAAGGCCAACTTCCAAAGCGCTTGTTTAGCGCTAACCCTATTATCATGGCGCCAAGGCCAACTCATCTTGTTGTGGCGCCATGATTCATGGCGCCACGGCCTTGGCCTTTGGCCAAGGCTATTTTCTCGTGAACCCATGGTGGCTCATGGTTCACGGTGCCATGCTATATGGTGCTATGACTTTGGCATCTGGCCAAGGTCAACTTTGTTGCAGCTGGTGCGTGCTGGTTATGCCTTGGTTATGGTGTGCGTGCTTACGCTACAACATACTTGAAGTCATGGCGTGTTTATCCATGGTATGTTAGACCATCCTGAGTTTGGGATGAGGTCTGTTTAAGCCTGTTTAGGCTGTTGTGTGCTTCTCAGGGAGTTCTGCTCAGGCCTAGAACTTCGATATTCCTGAGGTTTTCATTAAGACTCGAATGTTGAGTCGTATAAAGAAGAAATCCATGAGGATGCGTCTCTGTTAACTCTTCACCATGTACCATATAGTGATCTGGTTCTGATGCCGAGGAATTCGAGGCGATGTCGACATGAAGCAGATTAATGGGTTTAATGTGCTGGTAAGATTATCAGTACTGCACTATGATACCATCCTCTCCACTGGGGGTTATAAGAGAGAACTCATAGAGATATCTAGTGGAAATGGAGGGTTTTAGAACAGACGAGGGCTTTAGCATAAGAACTGATGTGGGCCGTTTCACATCTAGCCCAGTCTGAATCCGTTCTTTCACTGCTAAAAAAGCGAAAAAAATTAAAGATGCGTTTTGATCCGTTCTTTCATCAACAGTGGGATATCAACTCATTTTTATATCAACGTCTTAGATGAAACCGGTCCATTTTTCGTCAGTAAAAGCAAACAAATCCTTATCTCTTTCCCCTCTCTTTATCTCTTTATTCTCTCTCTTCCTTCCCTCTTCCTTCCCTCTTCTCTCACAGGGGAAGTGAACAAAATCGAGAGAAACATCATCTTAAACAGTGAGGTACGCAGGGTTAAATCCTTCCAAAATGCAAGAAGACATCTCATCCCTTCTCTTAGTTCGCTTATTACTACTTTTAGGGTTAAATTCCTTCCAAAATAAAATTGATTTCATCTCAAAATGTTCGATTTAGGGCAAAATATCAACTTGGTTTCGAAGATAAGGTCGATATTTCTTTTTTAATCCCTGATTTCATTGCTTCGATCGCTATTTTGTGTGGTTAGTTTGCTATTATAAGTATGAATTAATCTAGTGTTTTATTTAATTTCTAATTTTTCTTCTCAGATCTATTTTCTGCTGCTGATGATGTGTTGATGTTGTTTCAGTTTTGGTGGTGGTGAGAAGGGTTTTGGTTGATGAACAACTTCAACTTCATGGGAAAAAACTTCGAAGGTATACAAACATTATTACTTCATCTGATTTCAATTTCTCAAATGAGGATTTTTTTAGTTTTAACTGTTTTTTCTTATAGGGTTCAAATTTGTGGATTTGGGTTTTTTCTCATTCAGTTTGGTAAAGGTTTTCTATTTTCCCCTACAGGTTCTCTTAAATGGAACAAAGTTGTGCTTGAATAGGGTTTTCCTGCCATTTTCTTTCTTTGTATGTTATTGTGGTGCTTCTTGGCAGATTTGATTGTGGGTGTAGGTGTATGTATGGTTATGGTCAACTGGTGTAAATGTTTTGTTGTTTGTTTGATTGTAGAGGACACCGGCTTCTTGAACTATTTGTTCACAATTCAACTAACTATCTTGGTTTTTGTTTGCAGGTTAAGGACTCCACCAGTAATCTCAAAAATTCTAAATAGGTATGAAGCTTCAGAAAACATCCTTTCAAAACAGGTTAAGGACTCCACCACTACTATTGTTGCTTTTTGTTCATATTTTTTACTTCAGTGATTGTGCTGGTACCATCTCTCAAACAGTTAAACTACACTCTATCGCTGATTCATTAGTTATGTCAGTTTAGCAGGTCCCAGACAGTATTTTTGAAACTTGATTTTTTTTTCTCTAGTGTCTTGAACTTTTCTCAAAATTGTGTTGGTGCCTGATATACTGATTGCAGTCTTCATATTTTGCGCAGATTCTGTCCATGCATTAAAATGACGCGCATCTTTGCTTCTCTTGAACTCAAGGTTCTTAGATTCCTTTCCAATGATTTATTATTACTTTGTTGAGAAAAATTTCCTTTCTGCCTTGAAGGTGAATCAACAAAGTTTTATAGTACCAGACATTTTTATATGGTGCTTTGGAACCCTCATTTTGTATTTTGTGTGTGTTTGTAGCCTGGATTTGGGGCGTATTTACTTGATTTTTATTGTCAAATGAAGGCATACTGGTGGAGTGATGGACCTGAATTGAGCTGGCTTGTCAGTAAATGAAGGCATAGATGGTGAATTATCACGGGTAATAGACTGCCAAATCGCATAGAGGACTTTAAAGCTTTCTACTTGTTGAGCTGTGTAGCAGGCCATGAGTATGGGGATGCTGATTAGGTAATGATTCTCGACCGAATACTTAAATTTATCTTCTTTGGATGTGTTATTACTACTTGCAGTTGTCTTTTTCTATGTTGAAATGAACTTGGTTAGTGATTCGTTATACTTTAACCTTTCCTCTACTATGCTTGTGGTAATTTAAATAGAATATTGACTTCCAGCAGTAACCACTATGAGGTCGGCTTGTTACTGCCACAATAAATTTCCTGTTATTGACTAGCAGGATATCATTGCAGCCTGAGGGGTTGACACAAATGCTATTGCTTTCGATCGCACATCTGGGCAGATTTTGTCTACACTCAGTGGCCATACCAAGAAGGTCTTATTAACATTAAGCATCTTTTGTCACTGAATAGTTTTGATTTCTATAGTTAGCTTCTTGTCTTTTTTTCTTTGTCCGGTAACTACCTATGTCCACCATACTTTGCATTTTATTTTAAACACTACAAATCTCTCAGTTAAGGGAGCTATCATGCTATCATTATATCTTCTGTTTGAACCCTCATTGTTAAGTTGTTATTAGTAGAATTTTTTATTTGCTCAAGTAATTTGTGAGTCCCAACTCAGCTGCTGCATTTCCGTGTTTGATGTTTTGCGTTTAATTTGTCTCTGCAGACCGTTCTTGTGGCAAGGATATGAAGATGGAAATTATAACTGTCGACATGTCTTAAAAGATCACACTTCCAAGGTGAGCTTATTCATACCTGATTGTCAGTGTTTGATAATAAGTAGGTGCTTCTATTGACATGCAGTTGGTATAAACGTGCGATGACAGAGTGAAGCCGAATATTGCGTGAACCCTTCAATTTATGACAGATGATCGTATTGATGTTACCATTTGAAGGTAATCAACGTGGTTCTTATTTTTTCGTACATGAAAGCTTATCTGGATTCTGGATAGGGTTGATATAGGTTACTGCATGATTGCGTTGTTGTGTTGCAATGGATTATTTAAGTATAAGATATGAATCATATGGTAACATGATCGGTATCTGATGAGTTTGTTGAGAACGAGTATTTTTTCATGGTAATTCTGCATGAGCGTTATCTGATAGATTTTCGTGAAAACTCTCACTGGCAAGACCATCAAACTTGGGGTTGAGAGCTCAGACATCATTGACAACGTTAAGGCTAACATATAAGGAAGGAGTTCTTCCGGACGAGCAGAGATCTTTGCAGGTAAACAGTTAGAAGATATAAGAACTTTAGCCGACTACAACATCCCAATCAGTGCAATCTTGCAGCCTACTAGTTATTAGAAATGTTAGAGTACTGTCCTTGGAACTTAATATTATTACTGGTTTGAATCTTTTTTACTTTTGTTGATTTTAAACTTGAATTATTGTCAATTGAATTCAGCTGCAAGTTTGGATTCTGTGTAATGTACAATAAATTCAGGTTCTAATGTACAATGAATTCAGGTTCACTTTATGAATAGTGATGAGTTTTATGAAATCAAGTTTTAAGATTTTCATTTCAGCTCAGTCAGAATCATATAATTAGGATTCAACCCAATCAGATCTGCCGAATGGGATTAAATGAGCTGTATATTTTCAGAATTTATTATTATTAATCTAACTATAGGACTGCTTTTCACAGTTCTTATAAAGAACGTGCAAAGTCAGTTCTATTATAAAGTCGAACAAAGTCCGTCCTACTTGGAAAGGACGACAATAATAGAACTGTTAATAGCGCAGACTAGAACCGTTCTTTTTCTGACTATTAGAATTGTTTCTAGCAGTTCCTAAACGGACGTTTTCCACTAGAGTTTATTCAGCTCGTAGAACGGGTTGCATTCTGAGCTATAGAGATGTGCCTGAATAGGCAATTGCCTCTAGGTTAGGCCTGGTTAGAGAGTGTTTTTACAATCTCGTCCCTCTCTCATTTTTCACCATCTACAAGAAACCACTCCTATTTATATTGACTAAGGCTTTTGCTTTGAAATGAGGGTAAGTTAATTTTGGAAATTCATTAAAGCACATTTCCATATATAGTTCCAAAATACCTCACATAGACTCAGTGACGGAGCCAGGATTTTTGGTTGGGTGGTGCATTGTGAAATTATTATATCTTAACTAGTCTTGCTTCATTTGTACTCTGTCATAATGATTTGCATCATACGCACACGGTAGAATCATGACGATATAAAAGGAAACACAAATAGGAGTAGTAACAAAGGTGATAGAGAGGGAGTTGGGTCATAATTTTTAAAAACAAATATAGTTGTTGCAATTGAGCTAGTCAACGATTTTTTTTACATCTCTAGTTTAGTCAATGTTTAGAGTAGTTAGCCAATCGACTTAAATATATTCAAGTATTAAACAATTAAAATCTTCAGTAACAGAAATAAGTGTGACCAAAGAGTTGCACATTTATAAGTGTTACAAAATTTACTGTTAAAGTAAAAAATATATATTGGAATTTGGATGGAGCGATGGAACCACCCAACTCCCATGTAGCTCCATCCCTGCATAGACTCATAGCATTTAATGAGATCTATTACTTTGGCATTTTACATTAATGAAACATATATTTCATTAAATGTTTCTCCAAAAGCATTCAAAGCAAATAATACTCAAAAAGTATATTTGGATATTTCATTAATTCAAAATATAGTGCTTACCAAATATGCTCCCTGGGATAGAGCTCAATTCGAAAACGTGTATTAACTTCCAAATGTCGACATCACTTTCTAGGCTTTGTTGGACGGGCCAGAACGATCCTAGGTGGAAGTGGGATCTGGTCCAACATGGCTCAACGTTCCGCATAAACGTATCATCACAGACGTGGACAAACCTTGTGTGTTAAGCTTAAGTGAACACGTAGGTTCAATGGACATTCCGAATCATACAAAAAGATATACCAATAAAAGTACAGTACTGTATGATTCTTCGAGTAATAGCAAGATGTTGAATCTCTTGAATTCTCGATTCCAATATAGATGATCACGTTAATGATATCCAAGAACTCAAACATCAAAAGAGAAATCAATTGAATATTCGATCAAGTAGTATATCCATACGAAGATCTAATCATGTAGTTGTACATTCTAGAGCGGGGAACCATTTCCGACTATGACTCAAACCAACTTAGTTGTACATTGTAGATGAATGAATTCAAACTTCAAATTGAGAATATCAAACTCATTAATTTGTTGAAGCAGAAATCAAAATGGTAGAGTTTGAACTTCGAAATACGCATTCTGAGATAACCACTATTAGGTTTCGAAATATACATGTTGTTTGGCAGAAACCAAATTAAGGTTTCGGATCCTAAAGTTCATATATGACTGAAACCGAATTAAGGTTTCCAAATCAAGATTCCACATAGCGAAATCAAAGTATGATTTCGAACTTTAGATTTTGTTTTAACAAAACCTTGGTTAAGGTTTCGAAATAAGAAACGCATATTAATCTCGTCACAAATGTTTGGTGTCGAACTTGAGAGTCCATGTGGTCAAGAGACGTTTCAGCATCACACCTTTTTGTCCTTGACGCACAGGCTATATTTCCCGGTTCACATAAACCTTTAGGAAACTCCAGGGTCTTTTCAGACCATTTAGAACTCACATGGTCAAGACACATTGGTCTCGATTCTCAAGTCTCTCTTAGCCAACAAACATTGTTTCGAACTCAAGTTCTCTCATTGGTCACAACTTAGATTTAAGTTTCAGACCGAATAGCTCATGGATACAAAAACCAGATTATGGTTTCAAAATTAAAGTCAGTTTTACCAAAACCTACATTGAGGTTTCGAACACTGAAAGTCCTTAAGTTGAGATAACATGAATATGGTTTCGAAATCTAAAAGTGTGATATTGCATTATAGATGTTCATATGTAGAGAATCAAATTAATGATTCAGAACTTAGTAATCAAAGCCAAACCATGATGTAGTATTCGAACTAAGAAAAGCAGTATATCGAGTCTACACAACATAAGGGTGAGTCATGATCTCGATTACATTTAGTACATATAAGTACGTACCAATCAATCTGACAGAGTCAGACTAGGTAAGTCGAGGCACAATACTGTGATGGATTAAATCTCGTAATACTATCGAGACAACATCACAACTGTTATTATCCAACTCGCAAGTTTTAGGAAAAACCTTATATTACTTAGAGGCGGAGAAAAAAAGAAAGCTCTAAGCAATATCGAACGTGATAACTACAACAACAATATCGCAAGCGATAAAGCAGAGTTATTCTTAAGATACACTGATCACAAGTGATCAAGTCATAACTTAAAGCTCAAGCATTAAGTTATGTTTTTGGTTTTTGTAGCACAAGTGTAAAAGATAATGGAATCGCGTTATTTAGATTCACTAACCTCTTGAATGTGAAGTCGGATGTCTTCGTTTGATCTTCGGTCTTCTTCAACTCTTCAAATAGTGATTCTAAATCCTACCAAAATCTTCCACAACCTAAAGCTAACTTAATGAAGTCTTTACCTAATGTGTATTGCAAGCGGTCGAGTTTTGATCACTAAATTTGGCAACTAAGCTTGACATACCAACACTTAGTGAGGTTTATTGAGCCATGCTCTAACACAAGGATTGATGTCTCTTGGTAAATACTTTGCCAAAAACAAAACAACTAGGTTAGCAACAATATGGATTGGTAACAACTAGGCTTGGCGACAAAGTGGACGACCAAGTTAACCTAACTACCACGAACAAGCAAGGCGAGCCTTGGCTAATCGCACCACGCCGCCACTGCCAAGGTTATTGTTGGTCGTGCACTAGTAAGGTCATAGGTAGCCAAGTAAGAAAAGATAGGCCATAATGGCCGAGATAGCATAGGCCTAATGGCCGAGATATCATAGGCCTTGACTGAGTAGGCCAGGGCCTAAGTGGATGATCAAATAAAGGCCTAAGTGGCCTGGTAGGATATAGGACATGATGTCCAATTAGTTAAGGCATTAATGGAGGAGATGAGTAAAAGCCTAAGTATCCAAGTAAGCCAATGCCAGAATTGGCCGGTCATGGCATATGCCAAGACCATAACTAACCGGTCAAATTAGCTCCACCTTTAATTCTTACCTTTCTTGAATTCTTCTTAGAGAAATTGTAGCAATCACTTTCTTGGTAATAACTTGCTAAACTCTCGTGATTGAGTGTTAGAGCTCGAACACAAAGTCTTGGACACTTATGAAGATATGAAAGGATAAATGCGCCCATATTTTCCAAAACCAAACTCTAAATCAGAAATTTAGGGTCTGTTTGGTTGGGTTTTTAAAAACGTTTTTCTGTTTTTAAAAACATAAAAAACAAAAAACACTAGAAAACGTGTTTGGTTGACTGTTTTTCATAAAACGTTTTTTGTGTTGTTTTTTGTTTTTAAAAACGAAAAACTGAAAACGAGTATTTATCGTTTTCTTTTTGTACTGTATTTTCTTTTCTTCTCCCATTTCATCTTCTTTTCTTAACGACTGCACAGCAGCACAAGATTTTTGCCACCGGGTAAAAATGAGATTGATAGTTTGTTTCAAGGGTTTAACGAAAATTTTGAAGGCAAGATGGATGAAAAATGAAAGTGGCTCGTGTTGTGGTGATTTGGATCAAGTTTTAGAACTGAGAAAACAAGGATGCATTGAAGTTTATATCGTCTATGATGACTGAGATTAAGAAGTGGTTTTATAGTTATAATGGTAATGAATGATGAGTTATTGTATGATTATGAAATCATTGCAGGGAATGAGATGAAATGGGTTAATAACATCAACAGTAAGTTCACCGGCAGCATGCACCCAACATGTTTGACAAAAGGTCTGAATGACCAGTTACTTGATTAGGTTTTTTGTGTTGCTGCCAAGAGATAAACCGTGGTTATCCTTCGATTCTTATGGGTATTATGCCTTGATTAAGAAGCCAATTGGGTCATCAAAACGGAGAGAAAGGATGACAACTGCTATTCTACTTGTTTCCATTGGTTAGTCTGTACACCTGTCTTCTAAATTGTTAGCTAGACTATAGTCTATAACTAATTTTTGTTTTCAAAAAACTGTTTTTTGCTTTGCTACCAAACATGTTTTCAAAATGGAAATAAAAATGAAAACAAAGAAAATGGGGTCATTTTAAAAACAGTAGAAAATAATTTCTTAAAACTGTTTTCAAAAACCCAACCAAACAGGCCCTTACTTTTTACAAATCAATTTCATGTTTGCTTTTTAATTATACTCCTAAGTATTGTGTCTAACCCTCTGATAGACGGTCTCCTCCCCTGTTGATTATTTGAAAAATAATTTTGATGTTTCTTTTGATAAAACAAGGTAAAAATAAGAATTTAAAAACTATTCCCTTTATTCTGTGTCTAACACAATTGAAGTGAAACAAGGAGAGAGTGATAATTAACAAACTATTCTTCTTCATCCTGAACAAGAGAAGAGATTGCTAGAGAAAATTTGCCTAGAAGAGTGTTTGCTAAAGAATTTTCATAGCGGAGGAGACAATTTACAAGCAGATCCAGAAGTGTGTTTGCTAGAAAATAATTTTTAGTTGTTGCCATAGATCTATAGCTTAAACACTTGTGTTTACTAGACAATCCCATTTGATTTGACGTAGCGAAACCACACAGAAAAAATAAAAATAATCCGGGTACCAGGTAGACTCTTCTGGAACTAATAACAAGTCTTAATCGGCTCTACATTCCGCTACAAAATTTGCTAATTGGGCCGACCGACCGGAGGGCCCGAAGGGGGAGTCCCTTTTATGGCCACACATTTTTGTAAAATGTAGAGTAACAAAAATGTGCAATGGGACTGGATATGTAATTTTAGTCACAGTAATAACCAACCTTGGCTTATTATTGGTGATTTAAATTTTATTCTGCATATTCAGGATAAGCAGGGAGGAAATAATGAATCCTCCGTTGCTAATAAGCTCATACATGAATGAATTCCAATTGAGATAAATCTTTGTTTACTTGGTTTGCAAGTTAGGGTTTACCAAACTTGTGGGACAAGTAACTAGTTGCTTTATTCCTAAGCAACCTATCTTATTGAGTGCTATAAATAGAGGGTTTTGGGACAAAAAACCGCAAGCATCAAGCATACGTGAGATTTCTCCGTGGAATCGATCGTAAACTCTTTTCACTTCGGTGAATGCTTGTTGTGGTATAGTCATCCTCTATTAGGTAGCAGTTCCTCTGTGGGAATTACCTAACGACTATAAAGACTTCTCTTGAGAGTTGGGAAGCACATATTGGAGATTGAGATCTTAGTGGTTAAATCGGAGTAACCTGTAACCTTGGTAACCTGATCACGTTCTTGTCTATTATACGGTCCTTCTCTTCTGATATAAGGCCATTTAAGAACTGATACGTTACACACAGGGTTGAAGGAAGCAACGCATGGCTGCACTCGGTATTGTAAGACCTAGTTAGCTCCAGTTGTATAAGTTTCTTAAGTGAATCTTCGTTTACAACTGAGGTAGAGACAAGTTAGTTTACTCGTTTTACTTGTCAGCCCCCGCTTGTAAGTAGATTTTCTTATGACCTGGAGAAATCCAGAGGAAGTCACTTTGTGTATGTCAAACTGATAGAGGACAATTCAAACATACAGTTGATGATTGAGGTTGCAAAGCCAGAATTATTGACACAAGCCTTTAACATCGGTTAAAGTAACTCTTAGGCCTGTAAAGGACGTCAGCTAGGGGAATCAAGTGCGTGACGATCTGTGGGGGATCTAGAGACGTAAGGAGTGCGACAGTAGTCAGTTCGCTTGGAGGGCTAGAATTGGTCTCTGCTACATCCCAGACCGAAGTCTTATAGTAGGCTAGTGTTTTTAGACAGTTTGTACTGTGCGGTGTTCAATCTGAACGAGGTCCCGAGGTTTTTCTACAGATTGTAGTTTCCTCGTTAAAAAAATCTCTGGGGTCTTGTGTGCTTTACTTTCCGCATTATATTCTCTAATTATATAATTAAAGCATAAACAAGAAGTACGTTATTCATAACCGTCGAGTTGGTCCATAATCCATCCAGGGGATTTGTTAGAGCATTGCTCGGTTGAACCCACTGATATTGCTATCTCAATTCAGTTGTCAAGTTTATGAGACAAAAACACAATCCTTGATAAGTTTACTCTACAACCTCGGACTAGGATAGTTTTAGGTAATCGAGACGAAGACTGATGAAGACGAAGACCGAAGCTTACTACTTGATAAATCATAACGTCCTCGCTAAAGGTTAGAAAGGTTTTTCCTTTCCGTATCGTATTTAGCATTTCTATCATACAAATAGTATATGATGTTGTTTATATGATCCAAAGGTTTTCTAGGATTTCCGCCTTTGCATTTGTCACATTCGTGATAATATGTATAGGTAGAGTATGTTGAAAAATCTCTTGAAAAAGACCACAACGGTGAACGCGTACATGTGATTGTTTGGCATTTCAGAGAACACGTACAAGTTCACGGATTCTCCTGAATTCTCCTGAACTCTACTGACTGCTCTATGAACGCGTTCATGATCGCGTACAGATAAGCCATGAGAAAACTTCCAACTTTCATATCATTGAAGTTATCGGTCTAGGCATGATTAGTTCTCGGA
>JAJJMA010291229.1:2803-27262 GCA_023529015.1 Papaver nudicaule | reverse complement strand
CCATGGCTCATTGGTATTCATTAGAGGCATTCGACAGAACTATGAGAGATCTTACGGGTATTGACATGCTGTTTGGTGGTAAGATCCTCATCATGGGAGGTGATTTCCGCCAGGTTTTACATGTTGTACCTAAAGCCACAAGGGGGAAAATGGTGGATGCATGTCTTATCATGTCACCTTTGTGGAGACACATAGAGGTTCTTCATCTGAAGACGAATATGCGTGTTGTAGACGACATATATCCTATTCTGAGTTCTTGATCAGGGTGGGTGATGGGGATGAGCCTGTTTTAGCAGATGGTATGATTTGGGTTCCAGATGATATGGTCATACCCTGGGTTGGTGAAGATTCGGTGAATCAACTCATAGATGTTATATTTCCAAATTTGGCAGAGAATTATCAAGATCATGATTACTTACTTAACGGGGCATTGATCACACCTTTGAATGAACATGTCGAGAAGTTAAATGATCGAGTGGTTCGCATGTTCCCTGGAGAAGAGCATACATATTACTCATTTGATTCCGTCGAAGATAATTTCCACAACATCTATCAACAGGAATACTTGAATGGAACATCCCCAGGTAGATTGCCTCCTCATGAGTTGAAATTGAGTATAGGAGCACCAATTATATTACTGAGGAATGTCGATGCCAATAATGGCTTATACAATGGTACAAGGCTTATCATCAAAAAGTTCTTTCCGAATTGCATCGATGCAATGGTCCTCAGTGGAAATTCAGCAGGTAAGAGAGTATTTATCCATCGAATGCCTTTGAATCCACCCGAGAATCTTAATATGCCGTATAAGATGATACACAGGCAGTTTCCGGTACATATGTGTTTTGCATTCACCATTAACAAAGCACAAGGTAAGACGATTGAAAACACCGGTATTTATCTGCCTGAGCATGTCTTCAGTCATGGGTAGTACGTTGCCCTTTCAAGAGGTGTTTCAAGAAAGAACACTAAAGTGTTAGTCAATAGAGGTGTTGTTGCAGATAAAGTTGGAACATTTACGAAAAATGATGTGTATAAAGAAGTTCTCATGGCTCTTAGGCACAAAGATTGATTGATTTTGTAAATCGCCGAGATTATTTTTTCTTCCAAAGTAAATTCATTTTGTTACTTTTTTTTTTTTGATCCGCAAAGAGAAGATTGTATTGATAAAAAAAAAGGGTACAAAAAAGAGAAGCTCATTTTGTTACTCATTTTAGATGATTAAAAATAATTTTTTTTGTCTCCAATTTCTAGAGCAATGGGTTTCCCGAACCATTGTAAATATTTTCGCTTTGGTTATGAAATTAAATGGCAGTCGCGTAGCGCGTGCGTCTTTGCTAGTGATACTAAAACAAACTGGATCATGCATGAATATAGATTACTTGAAAACATGTTACAGCCTTCGCGGGAGAGGGGACCCATGACGGTAATTATTTCGCCTAACTTGAAGAACTTTCACGCATTGTTTTAACTACTTGCATAGACCCATTGTAACACTCAATTAAGAACTAAATTGGTTGAATGTTGTATAGTTAGATGACTGGGTACGTTGTCGACTACGATAAAAAGACGACACCCGGGGAAAAATGTGGCAGGGTCAAAGCAGTTATAAGGCTGAACCCTTGGGATTAATTCCGAAGGTTACAGAGCAATGCTCAGAAATAATAAATCCATCCCTTGATGACACAGTTACTGAGTACCTCGACAATGGTTGTCCACTACTAGCTTACATCCTCGCTGCTCAAGAGGTTACTCATGTTGAAAACAGATCAACACTAAGTTTTCGAGCTGGAAATGTTAATGTCAATAACAATACTGGAGCCGGATCAAGTATAACTGGTCAAGGTGGAAACGTTAATAACAGTAGTACTACATTCCGTAAAGATATTACCGTCCTTCAAACAACAGTAATTCCAGACTCTTGCATTAGTAACCTGGTCAATCCATTGAAGAGGAAGCCGAATGAAGAGCATCCAAATTACGAGTATCTTGGCCAATCACACAGGAAGCTAATTACCTTCGATGCTAATACAATCACCTATGGGTTTTAAATTAACAAAATCTACCTTCATGGGAGGAAGATTATGATACTGACGAATACTTGGACTGAAACTGCATGTAGAAACAGTTACCACCCTATGTACATCATTAGGTTCGGGCATCAACCGTAAAGGTATCCTTTCAACAAAAAAGAAAAACCGTAAAGGTAATTCTAGAAGTTAAGCAAAGTAAAAGAACTCTAGTATCTCTTTCGGACATATAAATTTATTGGTTATAAATAATGTGATATAGCCTTGTAAAACAGGTGTGTAATATTGGATATTTTGGGACATCTTGAATGTATTATGAACTGCCTACCTTAATTTTCATCTTACACTACGGCATGCCAAAATCCCTAGACCCCCTGATCCCACCTTTTAAAATCCTGATATATATATATTTCGAATGGTGTATATATATATATATATATATATATTCAAACACCCAATATTATGCCTAGTGTCAAGGGAGAACATTTTGCTTTCTCCAAATTGCTAGTACGCCTAGTGTCAAGGGAGAACATTTTTGCTGAAAGCGTCATGCATCTGTACCCGAAAAATTGAATTTTATATATGTTTTGCCGAAAAACTTGTTCATAGGTTACTCCTTCATCAAAGAGGAACATGTTCGTTCAAGTTCACTTGTGGAATCCAATTGTTATGTTGAAGTATAGTGAGAAAAGGAAACAAGAACAAGTGCATTATCCGTAAACCCACATCTCACAAAAAATACATACCAAAAATCGGCATCAGATAATGAAAGATTTAAAAGAGTGAGGGAGAAAAAAGGAATCTGGAGCACCAAATATTCAGTCCAAACCTTACAAATATAAATAGTAGAAAACAACCAAGGGGAAACGAGCAGCGCAGAAAAGCGTTTAGACAACACTTTCATTTCAATATACTGCAAATAAAACATAAAAACCTCCTTCAGATTATGTTTGCTGCCATGGGGATCAGCATCCCCATTAATGGAGTAAATAAATTTAGTAGTGAGGAGAATAATGAACTTACTTGTACAAGTAAGAAGCAATTCCTAGAATAATGCACAACAAAATAATGTCGATAATTATGTTCCTACTGGACCGTATCTGGATATAAAGCAAACAGCGTACAACTTAATAGTATCTAAAAATGTGATGAAGAATTGAACTAAATAATGAATCTGTGCAAACATAAAAATAAGAAAAGTCCATGGTTACCTGATTAATAGTTTGCTTAAGTCTAACATTGGTGTTTTTGAGGTCACTCGTTGCTCTGTCCACCTGTTATGACATCAAATGATCATATATTATTAATACGAAATGAATTTCTCAACTTATGCTTTACCTTAGAAGTATTATCGAATCTTATTTTAAGTAAAACGATGGGACAAGATTCTTACTTTAGTATCAATCTCGTCGATTAAAGGAACTTGCCTATCCAATTCCTGGAAACAAAATAGACTCATTAGAGCAAATATGTAACCAAATCCTCTCTGTCTTGTTTGCCTTAAAAATAATGATGACTGACCTCATTCATATCATGTGCCATGTCCTTTAGTGTATTCAACCCTTGTGATATAATATCCAGTCCTTCGTCCTGGGGGATGAGTTTCAAAATAGTTGATACAATTGCAATTGACAATGTATAAGAGAGGAAGTATCAACATGGGTTAAACTTGCCTGTTTAATTTTCCGCATTTCATATTCCTGCCTAAATTGATTTGATTCTTCAGTCTGCTGGAAGAACCCATCGTCAATTTTCATATCTGTCAGAACCAAATATAAAATGCATATTGGTAATTAAAAACATTACGCTAATGAGGATATGTATGTCGAATGATCAATTAAAGATTCACGGAAAGCTCATTATTACCAGATGTTGTATCAAATTTAATTCCTTTTTTGGAAGCTGAAGATCCCCAACCTCCATTTTTATTAGCTCCAGTTGTAGCTGAATCAGGTATTGCTTGAACCCTCTCCGCAAGCGCCATAACCAAATCATTACGGGTTGCCAATTCTTCTTTAGTTATACCTTTGGCCTGTGATCATCTTTTGGTTATAGGTATGACAAACTAAGGCTCCTAATTGATAAATCCAACAATTTGATATACTAGATAAATTCGGCAACATGCATGAATCTGTCTGTGAGCATGTTTTCTTCATTAATACTTAAGTACCTCTAAACATCAATATTATTTATAAAAGATAAAAACAAAATGAAATTTGCGTTAATAATTACGAAACAATGCAATGCAATCATCCGACTGGTAATAATGGGATTATGAATAGAGAAGAAAAAGTACCTTCTTCCCAGCGAGTCTCTGCAATTTTGTAAGATCTTCCATTAATCGAGCTTTGGTTCTTCGAACCTCCGCATTCATCGCAACTGCAGCTGCCCTGTTCTTCTCAATTGCAGCAGCGTCCGATTTCTATAACAAATAAAAAGAATTCAAACAAAGAAATGACGAATTGAAAGACAAAGTATGTATATCCATATATATACAAAGAGATGAACCTCGAGAGCGGCATCAATGTTGGATTCAATGGAAGAATATAGACGAGAGAAAGGATCATCGTCGGATGCATTAAGTTCCCTATGTTTATCAACATCGTATTTTTCATATTTCTTACAGATGCTTTCGACTCGGAAGAGAATGTCGAATGTACTCATCGTATATTATTGGTGGAAGATACGATTACTATGTCCAGAAGAAATATTTCAAGAGAAATGCTGCATAGGAAGAGAGAATGAAGTTGAAGACGAAAAAAAAAAAATGAATGCAACGTTGGAATGAAAAATGACAATTAGTTAATTTTAAACAAGCGGAATGTGATCCAATTCTCTAGCTGTTTGAAGTTTGACTGAAAATAACCGTCAGATATGTTAAAATAAGGTGTATGAATCACTTTTCAATACACCATTGAAATCATTTAATGAATTTATATTTCTGTTGAAAATTTGAATAGAAATTAAGTTTAACATAGTTACAACCATTTTTTGAAGGGTTGTGTCTATTCATAAAATTCTTTCACTTAGAATTTGAATCATTGATATGACTCTTCCAAAGGGGTACAACTATTCATGAAGAGACTCTTTGACGTTTCCCAAGAGTCACCAATCATGATGTATATAAACCCCACTCTTGTTTCATTGTAGTATGAGCTATAAGATGAGAAAAATCATTAAGAAAAAATGGAAAGGGAAGAGAAACATAGAGAAAGAAAAGAGGAGAAGAAAACTAAGTAGACGTGCTTAGAAATTGTTCTCAAGGAATTCGTGCTACATCAATTCGCGTTCGTTATTGTTGATCATCGAAGTGCTGCGAAGAACACCAATGGTATTGTTGAATGCTGCAGACATATGTCGTTCACTGTATCAGCATTAAGTACAGGGCATTAAATATCTTAAGTAAAGATATTACTCGCCTCAATACACCCAAGTAAGTTTGTTAAAGAATTATAGAATTTATCTTTCTCATTCTATTCTTCTTGTTTTCTTGTTTTGGTTTCTAATAACCAAGTATTATGAAAGTCGTAATACATAGACGAAGACCAATGTTACATAGTGGTAACAAGTTGGCAGAAATAATACACGGGGTGTATTATTGATGGAATCGGTAACAAAGATATTTTCCAACAATCTTAAGACATTTAATGTTGTATCTCGTTACTGATTTGTATGCTTTATGGAAAGCAATGGAAGCACAATCGTGCATGGTTTCGATATGTACGTCCAGTTGGTAACTGTGTGTGTTACCAATGTAACATCTTTTGATCGATGTTAGGGAAATATAGTCTCTGATACAAAAGGCAAAGTACCTCTTTAATGTGTCTGTTCATTTTAAACAACGAACACAACCCGATTTTGACTAATTGGTATGCGTTGTGATACTGATACAAACCCTGTTGGTAACGTTCGTTCCATGGGGATGGAAACAGAACGATGCATCTGTGGAGGTTCTTAGTTGAATCATTTTATAGTGAATATCTTTCGTTTGATATTTTTCAAAGAGAACAAAAGATAGAACTCGCTTTCTATCCAATTTGTTGAAAAATGTATATCCGGTGCATTCCAGGATTGTGGCAATGCAACCACATCATGGTTACCCAATGGTAAACCAACTCATATGTTGGTAAACGTCAAGGTGCAGTTGATGAAAGCATCTTGAAATTGAACGACTCAAATGTGGGGGTTTCAATTCCCGTATTACTCTGATCAACAATACAAAAAAGATTTCCATTAAACTTCAATCATATTAGAAATCTAAAATTGAAGTCCATGAAAGGCTTTATGAAGAAAATGGAATGAAAGGGTTATAAGTTGGTTTAAAGAGCCAACCAAACAACCGAGTAAGAAGGATGTCGGGAGACCAACTGATTGTTAATCACAAAGTTACAGTGAATGTGTGTCACTGAAATGGTTTATAGAAAGTTTGCACTCAATAAATTGGTTGTGGTTATACCAATAGTAATTAATTTTTGATAGAAACAATGGACCAAAATAAACCTTGGTTGAAAGGTTCAGTTTTGAACGTATGTTAGTAAGTTGAGTGTATCTCCCATATGAAAAGGATTTTGGATAGAAATTAAGTTTAACTTAGTTACATCCATTTTGTGAAGGGTTGTGTCTATTCATAAAATCCTTTCACTTATAATTTGAATCATTGTATCCTAAAAGATATGACTCTTCCTAAGGGACATGACTGTGTAGTGAGAAGTTTGTTCCAACAACCTAAGTTAGAAGTTATTTTTGTTTTCAATGGCCGCTCACCAAAAATCCAACAATTACTAGCTTCAATGGGCTTAGAAACAAGGTTCTCATTTGTTTTTTGGCAGGAACTGATTTCAACAATGTTGATTCCAACAGACCTTGGTTTACTTGTGATTTTTATGTGTGTGCCTTGTATTGTTCCTACTGCTGGTTGGCCGAGTAACTATCCGGTTAGCTTTGATAATAGAGTGATGTGGTTCATTTTGTGTAACATCCCAAATGAATGCACGAAGTTTGATGATCTAAAAGTTCTTACTTTCAGAATGGGGCATCTAATCAAGTGTCTCCCTCCTTGTGGAAATCATCCACTGGAGAAGAATGTCAATATCTGCATGAGTATTTCAATTAATAAACCAACTGGAATTCCTTCGGTGACCAAGGGAAGAACTCAACGTTTCCTCATTGAGAGCAGATGCATGGCGGTTCCAAAATACTTATGTCCCTGTTGCGGAATTATCTACCATCGTGAAGAAACTTGTACTAAGAAGCCAGCAATATGGGCAATCTCTAGTGGAAATTCAATCCAATCTTCTAGTCAACCAAACTTGGGAACTCAACCAGCTGCTTTTATACCTGATGCAATTCAAACAGCTCATTCTCCAGTTAGTACCAAGTCTATGAGAACTACTGTTATTTTTAAAATTGTTGTACCTGATATTGAAATGCCTGAAGTTAGGTCATCTCCTTTGGTGCCTGCGAATGACAAAGGAAAGAATGTCATGGTTCAAGTTACTCAAACTAGGAAAGATAATAATTGCAATGTTGTTAATATGGGTCATTTTTCAAGCAGATCATCTACTCTGAGAATTCTGGACAATTCTGGATAATTCTGTTGTTATGCAAAATATTACCACAAATTTAGTTAATGGTTTCCCTTCGATTTGCAAACTCATTGGTCCTGCTGGACATGCTCCTTCTCCAGCTATGGCGAGTCAGATTGATGACTCTCTTCCTACTCCTACTGGACCCATTCGTGGTCTTACAACTCGTCGATTCAAAAGTGTGGCAAGTCATATTCCTTTACTCAATGAACAAGGAATCCCTCTCAATGAACCACAACATGAAGTTATCATCCGTCTAAAGAGAAAAGTTAATCCTTGTGCTGATAACAGAAAATGCAGTCGTGTTGTCAAATCTGCTATGGCTAGTGAAGGTCTTACTACTGATGAGTTTAATGCTATATTTATACCTGACTTTACTAGTCTTTGTACCCCTATCACCAACCTTGGTACCCTTCCTGGAGTACCATCTAATTCCAATGCTGCCTCTAATGTCTGTCCTAACTGCCTATCCAATCTATTCAGTAATGAGCTTGATTTATCCCAGATTCCCCTGACAACTAATGTAGATGTAGTATGCAATAATTTTAATCATGAAGATGGCTCCTCGGTCCTGAATGCTACACAAAACTCACAGAATAGTGATGGTTCTTCTACTTCTCAACTCAATGGTAGACTGGTAGTTCTGACTCTACGACTCAGGTAACCGTTTCTGATTCTTCTTTCCCTTCCATATCTCAATCTGTTATCCCTGCCATGAATATGAATGTTTTTCCTATTTACAATGTAAATATGATTTGCTGGAATGCTAGAGGCTTTAACAAGAAGTCTGCCTCTATGGAGTTAAGTATTCTCCTTAAAAATACCAATCGATATAGTTTTTATTAGTGAAACTAAAATGAGGAATAATGTAGTTTAGAAAATTGAAGAACTTTGGATTTCCATGTGCTTTTGAAGTGCCATGTGTGGGTAGAAGTGGTGGTCTAACTTTGGCTTGAATAAGGAATTGAATTTGAATATTGTGTCATCTAATGCCAAGGGGATTAACTGCACTACTAGTGACATTATACATAACAAGCTTAATCATTTATACTTCATTTATGGTGAACCAAATCAGTCTCTTAGAGATTTCTTATGAGCTTCCCAATTAACTAGTTTTCAGTTTCCTATATGTGATCATGTTTTTGTTGTAGGTGATTTCAATACTTTGTTGGGTCAAGATGATAAGAATGGTGGTCTTGATCTTGAGGAAAATGAATTTAAGAACTTGAATGATTTATGTGAACAATATGAATTACATGATCATGATTTCTCTGGTCTTAGATTTACCTGGTCTAATATGCAAGAAAATGATAGTCTGATCCTTGAAAGACTAGATAGATGTTTTTATAACTCTGTTGCTGCTGAATTGTGTCCTAAGTTTTGTGTGAATAATCTTCCTAGAGATACCTCTGATCATTATACTATACACATAGGTTTCAATTATGATGTTGTTTGTATGCCCAAGCCTTTTCATTTTATGGCCATGTGGATTCTTGACCCTTCTTGTAGAGATATCATAACTAATATTTGGTCTATTGAAACTGCTGGTTCTCCAGCAGACAGACTGAGAGCTAAACTTGCTAATACAAAAAAAAAGTTTAAAACAATGGAACAAACTCTCATTTGGTAATATCCAAACTAATATTTCTGAAGCTAGAGCTGCCCTCCTGAATGCTCAAACTGCTAATATCAATGATAGTCATGCCATCTATGATCTCAATGATACACTTACCTATTTACAACTTGGAAGAGTTGTATTAAATGAACAAGCCTAAAGAGGTTTGGCTGACTGAGGGTGGCAGAAATACCCCATATTTCATAGAATCACTCTCTTTGGAAGAAAAAGAAATGTTATTAGTTGGATTAGGGAGGCTTCTGGTGCCATTCTAACTGATAGAAAGGACATAAGTAAATCCTTTGAAGAATATTTCAGTACCCTTTATGCCTCTAGCCCTCAACATTTCCAAGAAGAAATTCTGGAGGACTTTCCTATTAAATTCACCCCGAGGATCATAATATTCTCAATATCCCATTATCTTCAGAAGAAATCAAAGCAGTTGTTTTTCATATGGTGAAAAAAAAGGCACCAGGTCCAGATGGTTTTACTGGTATTTTTTACCAAAAACACTGGGATATTATTGGTGATATTGTCATTGACATGACCCATACCTGTTTTAGGACTGAGAATATAGCTTTATATCTTAATCATACTAATACAGCTCTCATTCCTAAAGTCCCTGATGCTGATACTGTGTCTCAGTATAGACCTGAAAAGAGGGGATACCGAGATATACCACCAACTTTTAAATTCGTGAACCATGTTGAACGATCTCACAAATCAATATTCAAGTAACAACTCGAGTACAGTTCTTTGTTCAAGAATCGAATCCTAACAAGAACGAGTTCTTGTAGATCTCAATAGAGATGGATTCACTCAAGAGTTTGAATCAACTTGTAATACTTTAATTATATAGATCGGAGACAATATAATGCAGAAGGGAAAAAGAAAAGCAAGACACCATAAGTTTTGTTAACGAGGACACCGTACCCAGCAGAAAATCCCTGGGACCTCGTCCAGTTTGAACACCCTTAGTATTAAGCGAATACAGATGCTAGCCTACTCTCAGACTTCAGACTAGAATATATCGAGACTGAATTAACCCTCCATGCAACTCAGCTAGCATTGTGTTCCCACATGTCTTGACTCCCACATAAGCCTACGCACTTGATTCCCCTAGCTGACGTCATTTACAGGCCTAGGAGTTGTTCCACTTCCCTTCGTGAAGGCTAGCGCTACCCTGCCTCTAACAGGACGCCTGGTTGTACTCAATTGTCTTTTAACAAAGAATACGATGGGTGGTTTCTTTTAGACTTAAAGTCAAGGTTAATAAAAATCGATATGCTGAGTAGGGCTTATTAATCTAGCCTGAACAGTTTTACCTCGTAACGCGTGATGAACTTAGTTAACCTAGTTCGTCAAGTGCGTTATGGAGCTTCTAGGACTTAAAACAGCTAGTGCAGCCCTACGAAGCTTCTATCAAATCTTTGGTTCTTTTTGATTGAATTGATCAACAAATCAATCAACCTAAGATACAGGATCAGGAATTTTAATTCCGACCTGTGCTTCACGATCCCCAAGTGAAGTCTTTCAAATATTCGTAGTCCAAGAAAAAGGACTTCGAAATGACAACCAACCTGTATGCAAGGATACACATATGTGTAGAAGATTGAGGTTGTATCTTGCAGAAGGTCATCTATTTATATTGATCATCAAGGGATGCTTTTGCTTTAAAGTTAAGCAACCTTGAGTGGGGCACAAGCAAGTTTCCGAACTTAGAAAAGTCCATAGACTTGCTGAGGTCTAATCTCAATCTTCTTATAACCCGTTAGTTCAAAACCTAAAGGCTGTGAGAAGACTCTCCTTGACCGAAGCAAAGGATATAAATGGCTACGTAATTTCCCCATGCTATGGAGTTCATGTAAGAATACACGAACGTAAAGACCATTGTGGACAAGAGATCCATGGGCCTTTTTGTGAACTAGTTCGAGAATCCATTCACAAAAGGCAAAACCTCTATACTGAAGTTTTAAACCATGGCTTATATAAACACGTTCATGTACAGTTTCTTAGAGTTATGGAGTTTCTGAACTCGCATATGAACGCGTTCATGAGAAACTGCTGAGTTCAGGAATTTTCCCTTCCATCATATGAACGCGTACGTTGTTCAGGTGAAATTCAAAAACTATGTTTATTCCAATATTCTACTTATGCATTGGTCACTTAGTGATCTAAATGCTAAGAGAACTAGTCTTTGATCCTTCGAGATCACTATAAACAATATCATAGACTATTTTAATTGATAGAATGGTAAATATGAAACCGAAAGGAAAACCTTTATAACCTTTTAATGAGGACGATGAATATATCAAGTGTGTAAGCTCCGGTCTTCATCTTAAATGGTTTTCGTCTCGAATACCTAACTTATCATAGTCCGAACTGATATTGTAGACTTAATCAAGGATTGAGTTTCCGTCAACTAAACTTGAGAACTGACTTGAGATAGCAACGTCAGTGGGTTCAATCGAGCTATGCTCTAACAATTTCCCTCTTTGTCACTTTTAGTAACAAAACCAATGTTACATATGGATTAAAAAAGTGAAATCTTTTAGCCTTTACCATAATGTAAGCTTGATCTCTTGTAATCTTTAACGTCTTCAGATATGATCGTGTGTTCCTGCAAATGAAGATTACAAGGGTAGATAACAACTCAAAGGTCACCACACACCTTGGTTCTAGAAGAACATAGTCCAACAAGAGTTGTTATGCAATTGAGTAGTATACAAAACTTATAAGCATATTACACCGATGCTTAAAGATACTACATACTATGATATGTTCTCCCCCTTAATCAATACTGTTAGAGCATTACTCGGTTGAACCCACTGATATTGTTATCTCAAGTCAGTTGTCAAGTTTATGAGATAAAAACGCAATCCTTGATAAGTTTGCTCAACAACCTCGGACAAGGATAGTTTTAGGTAATCGAGACGAAGACTTGAAGGCGAAAACCGGAGCTTACTACTTGATAAATCATAACGTCCTTGCTAAAGGTTAGAAAGGTTTTCCTTTCCGTATCGTATTTACCATTTCTATCATACCAATAGTCTATGATGTTGTTTATATGATCCGAAGGTATTCTAGGATTTTTGCCTTTGCATTTGTCACACTTGTGATAATATGTATAGGTAGAGTATGTTGAATTGTGTCTTAAAATGACCCCAACGGTGAACGCGTACATGTGTTGCTTTTAGCATTTTGGAGAACGAGGAAAGTCTGTATGAACGCGTTCATGAACGCGTACATACAAGTACACGAATTCTCCTGAATTCTCCTGAACTCTGCTGACTGCTCTATGAACGCATTCATGAACGCGTACATATAAGCCATGCGAAAACTTCCAACTTTCATATCTTGAAGTTTTCGGTCTAGGCCTGATTAGTTCTTGGACTTATTATTACTTAGCCCATGGAATTCAACTACTTAATCCAAGCGATGTTCAATCATGATTTGGACCAGAAGTCGCAAACCTTCAATCAAGGTTGAGTCTTCTCTAACTATTGGACTAGTCCAAAGTTAATAAAAGATTGAGAATGGGTAATCAAGCTATGGACTTTCTTAGTTCCGGAACTTGCTTGAGCCCTACTCAAGGTTGCTTAAACTTTAAGCAAAGCCTCCCTTGGTGATCACTATAAATAGATGACCTTCTGCAAGATACAATCTCAATCCTCTACACATCTGTGTATCCTTGCATAAAGGTTGGTCGTCATCTCGAAGTCCTTTTAGGACTACGACTATTGAAAGACTTCACTTGAGGATCGTGAAGCACAAGTCGGAAGTAAAATTCCATCTTGTATCTTGGGTCGATTGAATATTTTCAATCTTATCACAACCAAGATTTGATAGAAACTTCGTAATGTAGATCTTGAATCGTAAACCCTAGAAGTTCCCAAACATATTCACGAACTAGGTTTTATACTAAGTTCGTCAAGCGTTTGGAGGTAAAGTTGCTTAGGCTAGATCAATAAGCCCTATTCAACGTATCGATTTCCATTAACCTTGACTTTAAGTCTAAAGGAAATCACAATCGTATTCTTGTTTAATCACTTGGATACTTTTAGGTGTCCTTTTAGAGGCAGGGTAGCGCTAGTCTTCACGAAGGGAAGTGGAGCAACTCCTAGGCCTGTAAAGGATGTCAGCTAGGGGAATCAAGTACGTAAGTTTCTGCGGGAGCCAAGAGACGTAAGAGCACATTGGTAGCTGAGTTGCTTGTAGGGCTAGTCCAGTCCGAACTCTGAGATTAGGCTAGCGTCTGTATACCGTTCATACTAAGGGTGTTCACATCTGGACGAGGTCCCGGGGTTTTTCTGCTAGGTTTACAGTTTCCTCGTTAACAAAATTCTGGTGTCTTGCATTACTTTTCCCTTCCGCATTATATTGTCCCTGATCTATATAATTGAAGTAATTGCAAGTTTGTTGATTCATAACCTTTGAGTGAAGCCATCTCTATTGAGATCTACAAGAACTACGTTCTTGTTTGGGTTCGGTTCTCTGAACTATACTCAGGTTGTTGTTTGAATATTGATTTGTGAGATCGTTCAAACAACTGTAATCAACTAGGTTCACGAAAACTAAAAGTTGGTGGTGTATCTCGGTATCCCCGCTTTTTTCAGTTGGTATCAGAGCAGGCAAACTCCTTGTAAAAGACGTAACTGTCTGTGTTTCACGCCTTCGTGAATCATGAATAAAAACACCATGAAAAATGGATCTTCAGACAAACAAACTTCGTCTTTGAAATCCAAAAAGATTGACTAGACTAAACGGTGCTTTCATTGTAATGATGTTGGTCACACTTCACGTAGGTGCAAAATACGCAAGTGGGAAAAGAAGATGCTTATGCTTCTTACACAAAAGAGCATATCTATAACTATAATTGGTTGCATCAATCCCAATGTCAACACTCCATGCCCTACTGTTGAAATATCTTCTAAAAATCTCACAAGGAAGATAGTCCAGAATAAATAGAAAGTGTCTCTGACAATCTTACGAGTAGTTCTGAAAAAGATTGTTCTACAGTTTCCCAGAATGCTTCTCCCTTGATACAGGCATATGAAACTATCCTCAACAAGCTCATTACAACTCTTGTAAATACAAAATTTGATGTCTTAATGAAGGAAAAGGGGAAACTAAAAGAGTCATGCTCTATTCCTGGTGAACCGCCAGTTCATCTCAACACCAATTAAGTGTGTTGTGCCTTCTCACCACAAAGAAGTACCCACTTTGTTTGGTGAGAATAAAGGCAATTCTTTTGGGTACAAAAAAAAAAGGGAAACATGAGACTACATCCAGGATCTTCATCTACTTTCGTTAAAAAAATGGGAGAACTCAGGTATGCTTCAAATTACATTTTTATAATTCTTATTGTGTTGCTGAAGCAATTTGTGAAGATTCACATTTAGTATCTTAATAAAGGTTATCTTCAAGAATTGAAATCGTCTCACTGTCTGTGCTATTGTGCCTTATTGACTAATAAAAGTGGGACCTTAGTATTACATACAATAATTCTTGTAGAAAATTCCTAAGTATGCCATTCATAATATATCATCACAAGTTGAGCTTGCTCCAAATTACGTGATGTCAAGTTAAAGAGATAAAAATTGTCTCAAGGACTGTCAAAAATTCCCAAAAGAGGTTGTCCTGAATATCTTATGAGCACCTAATCATGTCTCCTAAAAATTAGAAGAGATTGTTAAATTTAAATGGTGCTATCACATCCATAAAAAGTCCAAAATGTAATGACTTGATGTGAGTATCAACAAACTCGTCAGCTATCTCAATGTGACCACCATGCCTCTGGCTCCTAAGGCAAGAGTCGAGACCAGGATCCATGAGGGAACCTTGAGAAAAAGCTAAGAGGTATATGTTACTCTTTCATAATGTTGATATATAAACTTAAAATCTCGTTTTGGCATATATTGAGGGATTAAATAAGAAATATTGTTAAGATATTTTGGGTATACATTAATTCTCTCAATATGGGCACGCACATCCAATCGATTGGATATTTTTTTGTGACACGTTGAAAATCTCTTAAAGAAGCCCAACTCGTTCAGGAATGGAAGGAAGAAGTCCATCTTCCAGAATATACCCGAACATGAATGATACACATTTCAGAACCGCCTTCCTTGATAAGAGTTTTGAACTCTTTAAATTCCATATTTATCCCACCCTGAGGGATTATATATATACCACAGACACATGAACTCGGATTCACGTTCAAGTTCTCCATAAAGCCATGAAACATATTACTCGTAGTGTCACGCGAAATAATATTGAGGAGGCTTGCAAAGTTATGGATTGTGAAGGTGTTGGGTCTGGAAGGAAAAAGAAGTGAACTATTCTTGATGATGCTATTGTGGGAACTCTTGATTCTCAAGATATCTATGCAACAACAAATTGTTACTTTGCCTATGATCATCAGAATGTAGAAGATGACACCATGATTTCTGCAGGAGTCGTTCACGACCTTCTGAAAGAATTTGAAGCTTTCAAAATCCAACTTGTTGATATTGTTAACAATATGGAATTACTGGGAACTGAAATTAATGAATTGAAAGCTGATATATCAGTTATGAAGGATGACTTGAACAATATGTTCAACAATGTTCCTGATGAAGACAACAAAGCTAATTATGTTCACTACGTGTTCAAGAAAGCTGATGACTTCAACAATTCAAGTGAACTTGAAGAAGATCATGAAGAAGATACTGACTCGGGTAACTAAGTCAGTTTTTATTTTCCATAGTTAACTTCTTATTAAAAAGCTTTTGTCTTTTCCTTAGGGTTTGGGTAATCACTATGCTAGAAGTAGCCATCTTTTGATATTAAGCATGATTTGCTTGTGCTACTTCCATGTTTTCTTTTTCATCAATTAATCGAGGTTATTAAGTTAAAATCTTAATTGATGATTGCAATGTCTGATCTTAATTGATTATCTTTTGCATAAACCGTGAACTTGTTTTTTTTAGCCATACCACCCGTTCGGGTAAAGCAGTTCATGAAAGATTATCAAAATCCATGCTTCTGACTCTTATGGCTAAGGGGAGGCGATTTTTTATAATAAGGTACCTCGTAGGCTACAATGTTGAACTTCGCTGGATTAAATATTGTACCTTTAATTCTTAGTCTTACAACCACTAGGAAGGGGTAACCTAATGTTTTCTCTAAAGGTGATGGTTGACCGAAACTCTCTGAGAAAGTAGGAAGATTAAACCTTGAATTCCTATTTGACCGTAACTGGCTAGGAAAGAAAAACATATCTACAATTTCACTTGTGAAAATTGTACCCAATAATTTATTCTAAATCCTTGCTTGGGAAGGTCGTCGCGTTGTTCCTTATGGAATGACACATTATGGGGGAGAGTTCTTTTGAACTTGTGTTTCATGGTAATAACTTTTTGGGGAGAGCGACTATGGAATCTACGAGAGAATTGCATCTTTTTATCTCTCGTAGGTATGTTTACCTTTGTCTACATTGATTATTGCGAGTTTTTGAGGATTCCTATATTTCTTTTTCTTTGTCTATTTTTATGACAAAAAGGGGGAGAAATCTTTAAGTAAGGGGAGTAAAATCTTTCTATCTACTACGACAATTGTCTACGGCATTGTCATAGGGGGAGTAAAATCGATGTGCTTGTCATGTCAATGCAAAAGTTAGTGTATTGAGTAAGGTGGGGAATGTTAGAGCATGGCTCGGTCAACCTCACTAAGTGTTGGTATGTCAAGCTTAGTTGTCAACTTTAGTGATCAAAACTCGACCGCTAAATAACACACAATTAGGTGAAGTCATGAGAGAGTTAGCTTTAGGTTGTGGAAGATTTTGGCAGGATTTAGAATCGCTACTTGAAGAGTTGAAGAAAGACTGAAGATCAAACGAAGACATCCGGCTTCATCATTCAAGAGGTTAGTGAATCTAAATAACGCGGTTCCATTATCTTTTACACTTGTGCTACAAAAGACATAAACATAACTCTCATCTTGAGCTTTATGTTATGACTTGATCACTCGTGATCAGTATGTCTTAAGATAACTCCACTTTACAGCTTGCGGTATTTGTGTTGTAGTATGACGTTCAATATTGCTTTATTTTCTTCTCCGTCTCTAAGTTAATATAAAGGTTTTTCCTAAAACCTTTTCGAGTTGGATATAGCAATATGTGATATTATCTCGGTAATACTACGAGATTTAATCCATCACAGTATTGTGTCTCTTCTTACCTTGTTTGGCCCTGTCGGATTGATTGCATATACTTGTATGAGCCAATATAAGAGAGATCGTGACTCACATTTATGTTGTGTAGACTCGAAATACTGTTGTTCTGAGATTCGAATACTACGTCATGGTTTGGCTCTGAATACTGAAGTTCTGAATCATTCATTTGATTTTGTATATGAACATCTCATATGCCATATCTCACTTCTGGATTCCGAAACCATATTTTTGTTCTCAGCTTATGAATTTTCAATGTTGGAAACCTCAATGTAGGTTTTGGTAAAACTAAACATTGACTTCGAAACCATATCTGGTTTTCGTATTCATAAGCTATTGGTCCGAAACTAAATATTGTGACCGATGAGATAACACATATTCGTAACTATGTTTGTTGGCTTACAGTGACTTGAGAATCAAGGCCAATGTGTCTTGACCATGTGAGTTCTAAAAGGTCGAAAAGACCCTGGGGTTTCCTAAAGGTTTATGTGAATCGGGAAATATGTTCCTGTGCGTCGAGGCTAAAAAGGTGTGATACTGAAACAATTCTCGACCACATGGACTCTCAAGTACGACATCAAACATTTGTGGAGAATTTAATATGTGTTTCTTGTTTCGAAACCTTAACCAAGGTTTTGATAACGGAATCTAGATTTCGAAACCAAGCTTTAGGTTTCGCTATATGGAAACTTGATTTGGGATGTGAGTGTAGAAAATGCCTTAAGCCTATTTAGAGCACTCAAGAGGAGATTTGGTATAGAAGGGCACCCATAGAAGTAAAGAATGGTGATAGCGGCATCCTTCAGCGGTTATCGCCCACATGTAGAAGGCGCTGGGAAGAGCTAGAGCAGAGCGGACTACCTCAAGACAACGACAATGGCACGTCATCGACAAAAGCTGCTAAGATTAGTTGAGCATTTAATGTTGGGCAGAACGGTCGGATTGTCAGAGCTGACTTGTTGACTCAGTGGGGTTTGAGTCATTGATCTTATCCAGTCTAAGGTGAATGGCGCTGAAGGCGAAGAGGAAGGGCGCCGAAGTATTGAAGAAGGACGGCGGTATCGAAGGTATTAGGAAATGGACAAATAGTGTCAGAAATGTATTGTATGTATTAGCTGTATCCCACTATGTAATTGGCGCCTATAAAAGGCCATGTATTCCCACTGAGAAAGGGGTTGGACAAGTGAATTCTAGGGTTGATCTATAGAGAGAAAAAGAGTTCTTCTTACTCTCCTTAGCTCAATCTTCTATGGAGGATCTTGATACTTTGTAGAGTGTTCATCCTTAGCAAGGTGAGATGCAAGGATTCCATTATTAATAATCTATACATGAGGGCTTTGATTTACTTATCTATTATGATGTGTTTATGGTTTCCATTCTTGGTTTTGTCTCATACTTATGTTCAAGTGTTGATGTGTATGTTAATAGTGGTTTACTCTAAATATGTTTGTTATAACGTGTTTATGGTCATTAAGTATGGGTGTATTGGTAAAATCTCGCATATGGGGATTTTACCAACTACATTTTGGCGCTAGAAGAGGTCTGAACCTGTGTTTTCAAAAAAAATTCTTCTCCTTTTAACAAAACTTAAGCTATTCTTTACGGTAATGAGGTTTTTAAGTATTTGTTATGCTGCTGTATTTGATTGCTGTTAAAACTTTCCCTTTATAGAAGTTTTTGAGTATGTTTACTGTTGTTTAAAGGTGTTGAACCTTAAAAAGCTCATGTTTTAGGAAGTATTGAACGTTTTTAACATGTTTAAGGTGCTGAACCTTAAAAAGCTCATGTTTTAGGAAGTATTGAATGTTTTTAACATGTTTAAGGTGTTGAACCTTAAAAACCTCCTGTTTTAGGAAGTATTGAATGTTTTTAACATGTTTAAGGATGCTGAACCTTGAAAAGCTCTTGTTCTAGGATGTATTGAATGTTTTTAACATATTTAAGGGTGTTGAACCTCACAAAGCTCTTGTTTAAGGAAATCATTTTAGGTTCTAAGTGTAGTTTTTGAGTCATGAAAAGGTCATCATTTTCAAGTGTATAACAGCACTTTTGGTAGTAATGATTAGCTTCAATCTCTCGGATTTGGGGGTCAAGGTGTGGTTATTGACTACAAAATTTAGGTGCGAAATACATTAGTAAGAACTTGTGGTCGTACAGTTTTTGATTCATATGTTAGAAGAAATGTTATAACATTCATGTTTTTAGGGTTTCCATGGATTTTCAAAATTTAGGGTTTTTCTTTCAACTGTCGACAAGATTAGGTCATACTCTGCAAATAGTGCAGCTATGGTTCTGAGCTATTTTGTTTGTTCTTTACTTTATCAGAATTTCTCAACCACCTCCACTAACGAATTTGGCATTTGCTAACAGTCAAGCTAGCTTAATACTGTCAGGAAGTGCTTTTGTTGTTTTCTACACAGGATACTAAATGACGACTAAGCGGAAAGGAAGTACGGCGTCAACAAGCAAATCTCCAAAGTTTCCCATATCCGCTCAGCCAGCACTCCTTCCTAATCGACATAACTTGAGGAGTTCAGCGGTACCACCGTTAGGTTTTGCACATGATTTTTTCTTGAGCGGTAATACAAGTCAGCAGACAACAACACCACAGCTAGTGATACAACAACAACAGCCAACATCGCCAGTAGCAGAACAGCAGCAAACAGCAGCAGGGCAGACAACATCATCTCAACAACAGTCAGCGGCCATTGACGCTGTTCTGATACAAGATATAACACATTTGGAAGGGATACCAGAAGAGGAAGATGAGTTAGAAGTTCCTACGCAAAGTAAAGGAAAAGCTGTGGAGGTTGATACTGCTAAGGAAACACCAATTACCGGCGACACTTCACACGCAGTTGAAGGGTTGTCAAGGGCGGTAGGCGGCAGTCTCAATACCAATGGTTTACTCTCGAAGGCAGCTGGCAAGGGTCATACGGCAAACGGAAACACTTCAAAGGAGGTAGCAGGCAGCAGTAGAATGGCGGCGGTTGTTGGAACGTCAAAAACAACACCAATAACAATATCAGAAGGAAAATCCGGGTCCACCAGTGCTACTGAAGAAATGTTGAAGAAGTTCTTTGAACAGAGTACCATAAATCAAGCCCAGATGCAGTTGCAGATGCAAAGGCAGATGGACATTATCCTCCAAAGTAATCTACAATTGGCAGAGCAGCATAGGCAGCTAATGGAAAGTCGAAGCAGAAGTCGTTCAACTCGTACAGTTCATAATACTCAAAAGAGCAGATCTATGAAGCCAGAGGTGGCTTCATCCACAGTGACAAAGGAAGAAGGAAGTAAGAAGACCGGAAAATCTAATCATAGCGAGGAAAGTTTCGCCGACTCGGATAAAATGAATGATATGAATGAATACGTGACAAAGCAATTACGACGTATGAAAAGGAAGTAGCAGAAGCCACAGGCCCACCAAAGGATGAGAAACTAAAAAAGGCAATCTCAGAGGCAAAAAAGACGCCATTTGTAGATGAGATCACTCATGGGTATGTATCCAAGAGATTCAATATGCGAACTTTCACATCAATCTTTGATGGCACAGGAGATCCATCTCAGCACTTACAATGCTACAAGAGATATTTAACAGCATGGACCGGCTCAGACCCAATAATGTGCATGTCGTTCGCTGCTTCTCTCAAGGACGAAGCCTTGGCATGGTTTGGCAGTCTGGGAGCGAAATCAATTGAGAAATTCGCACAATTGGAAGAGATATTCATAGCAAATTATATTCAAAACAAGAGAGTACGCCCAGGGGTAGAAAAGTTGTTTAACAATAAGAAAAGACCTATGGAAACGTGTAGAAGTCATATCATGAGATGGAGAAAACTTTGTAGTGAAGTGGGATCGGCGGTTTCCGATAAAGAGAAGATGCGGGCGTTCATTAGTTCAATGGAAACAAGTGATAAAATGTTCCAATCTTTGTATTGGACCCCGGCGGCAGATATAGGAGAATTGAGAGCTAGACAAAACGAATGGTTGTCATATGAAGAAATGCAAGAAGAAGAAGAGCGCCAGAAGAAAGAAAGAGCAAGGCATGCTAATTCCATAAACAATTTGTCGCCAGAAGAGTTGGAAGAAATGAAAAAAGAATGGATTAAAATGGAGCAGAAAAAATTAGAGGCAGCAGTGGCAACACCCTCAGCGGCAATCGTTCCCCATCAGCAGCCACATGAGCGACAGCAGTATCAGCAGAACAACACTCAGCAGTGGAACCAAGGAAAAAGAGATACTTATGCTGGGAGAGATGATCAAGATAGCAGGGGAAGTTATGATAACAGAAACAGATACGCCAACAATGACAGAAGAAATTATGGCGACAATAGAGGAGGATATGACAATCGGCGGCAAGGTAATGGTGATAGAAGATTCAACAATGACAATCGAAGATTCGGCGAAAGAAGGCCAGGGTACCCAGACTTCCAGGATGCTACATTACCAAAACTTCGTGTCACATATACAGATGCATGGGGACAGATAGAGAGTTCGGCGTCAAGGAATGAAATCCGCTATCCTTTTAACAGAGGAAATCCTTTGCACCCCATTACAAACACCAGTCAGTATTGCCAATATCATCAATTTCATGGTCATTCAACTGAGAACTGCACAGGAGTTCAGAGGGAGGTTCACAGATTCATCCGTATGGGAAGATTCCAAGATTTTTTAGAATTACCTCCAGCACCGCCAATGGAGGTTCAACCAATTCAGGTTATATCGCCAAAACCTGAGGTCTTTGAAGTGGAAGTTCAACGGGATCTCAAAGAGTTAAATTGTTTCTCCATCGTACATTCAACGATCAGCAGGGATGAATTCCATAATAACGTCATGTCAAGGATTCATAAGAGGGATAGATATGGTAAAGAGATTTTCAGTGTCGCCGTCAAGAACAGCCCACTATTGGAATGGATGAAGAAGCCGGTCAGTTTTTCGGCGGTAGAGTTATCACCTGAGGCAAGAAGTCATTTGGATCCATTGGTACTAACTATCCAAATGGGAAAATTCAAAGTCCCAAGAGTACTAGTGGATCCAGGTAGTTCTGTTGACATTCTCTTCAATTCAGCGTATCAGGCTATGGATTCTAAAGAAGAACCGGTGGAGCATTTAGTTCCTTCCACATACAGTATCTATGGATTTAATGGGATAGCATCTAAGCCTAAAGGAGAAATTAAGTTGAAAGTTGTCACGTGCAAAACTTTGGTCATGGATACTACTTTCTGTGTTGTGGATGTAGACTCGCCATATGCAGCAATTCTTGGAAGGCCATGGCTACACAACATCAAGGGAGTACCTTCGACCTATCATCAGCGGTTGAGATTTCCAACTCCAGAAGGGGTAGCTAAATACATTGGTGACTCATCTACGGCAAAAGCATGCAATGAAGTAGACATCAAGATGCGTGAAACTCGAAAGGCAAGATTGAATGAGAAAAAGAAGCAGACCAAAGAACTAGCCAAAGCTAAAGAAATAAATGCAGTAGTCGCTGACCCTAACAAATATATTCTTTCTGTGAAGGAGGGTGATTCTACATCAAGTCCTTCGGCGGAACCCTTATAGCAATTAAAGGAACCTTCGCCTATGGGAGAACCAGAATTGCACTTCACAGCGGTAGAACCAACAAGGGACGTCAACATAGGCGAGGAGGATACTCCTAAGATAGTAAAGATTGGTACCTTATTGAATGAAGAAGAATCTCGGCAGTTAGAAGCTTTACTAAAAGAATACGTGGATATTTTTGCTTGGGGCATGAACGAAATGCCTGGTATTGACCCAGAAACTGCATGCCATAAGTTGGATATAGATCCAAAAATCAGGCCATTCAAGCAGCGTCCAAGAAAATTGGCACCAGCATATAAGGAGGCGGTGGAAGCAGAGATTGACAAGATGAGGGCGTCAGGAATCATTAGACCAGTTCAATATCCGGAGTGGATAGCTAATATGGTGGTGGTTCCTAAGAAGAACAAAGGAGTAAGAATTTGTATCGACTTCAGCGACTTGAATAGGGCGTGTCCAAAGAACAATTTTCCATTACCAAGCATAGATCAGACTGTCGACGCCACTTCTGGGCATGAGCTGCTATCTTTTATGGATGGCTACTCTGGGTATAACCAGATACCGCTGGCAGAAGAGGATCAGCGGCACACAGCATTCTTCTCTACTAAAGGTTTATTTTGATACACAAGAATGTTGTTTGGCCTCAAGAATGCTGGCGCCACATATCAAAAGATGGCTCAGGATATGTTCGAAAAATGGATAGGTAAAACTATGGAGGTATACGTTGATGATATGTTGGTCAAGAGCAAAGAAAAGAAGAGTCACGTGCAAGATTTGAAGGAAATTTTTGATCACATGTGAGTAACCAAGTTGAAGATCAACCCAGCAAAGTGCGTATTCGGCGTTACCTCTGGAAATTTTTTGGGTTATGTCGTCACAAAAAATGGAGTAGAGGCAGATCAAGCAAAAGTCAAGGCCATCTTGGAGATGCCTTCGCCGGTAACATTGAAAGATGTTATGCGCTTAAATGGCACATTAGCATCTCTTAACAGATTTATATGTCGATTCTCTGATAAGTGCAAATTATTCTTCCAAATGTTGAAGAAGGGAGAGAAGTTCAATTGGACGGACGATCATGAAGTCGCCTTTCAGGGAATAAAGAAATACTTAGCCACTCTACCAGCCATTCAGCTGCCGGAACATGGAGAAGAACTAAAAATTTATTTGGCGGCCACATCATCAGCGGTTAGTGCAGTCTTGGTACGAACAAAAGGGGGAGAGACACCAATCTACTATATTAATTGAACTCTACAACCTGTTGAGAAAAATTATACTAAGATAGAGCAATTAATATTAGCTCTGGTTTTCGCCACTAGCAGACTTCGCCCTTACTTTCATTCTCATCCCATAACGGTACTCACCAAAACTCTCATTGAAGCCATTCTTCATAGTTCCCAAAGAGCAGGGCGTATTGCAAAGTGGAATGCCCAGATAGATCAGTTCGGCATCAAGTACG
>JAJJMA010291196.1:0-12102 GCA_023529015.1 Papaver nudicaule | reverse complement strand
GCCGACCATGGGTTACATATATGAAGCAGTGAGAAGATAAGGTGACTTTGGAGTTTGGACAAGATCATGGCTATCGTTAATGAAAGATGGGAGGACCAGTTGGATCACCCTCTCCATGCAGCAGCTTGGTACTTGAATCCGTCGATATTCTATAAATCCCGAAATAAGAGATGGATAGTAGTCCAAAATATTCGAAAATAAAGAGTGGACTTTTAATGCAATGAAAAAGCTTATAACTGATGACGATGAGCATGATAAAGCCAGAGCAATATTGAGATTATATACTGATGAAGTTGGGGAGTTAGGAACACCAGCTACAAAAAGAGTTGGAGATGCTACATCACATTGTAAGTTTTTTTCTTATTCCAAAAATTAATAACTTCAAAAATAAGTTACTTCAGCATATTAGTTAATTTTTGACTCGTTTGCTTGAGGTTTATTACATATGACTGGTGGAATACGCATGGCGGAATGGATGTTCCAAACCTACAAAAATTTGCGAATAGGGTCTTGAGCCAGACTTGTAGTGTTTCGTCGTGTGAGCAGAATTGGAGTACGTTCGTTAATGTAAGTATTTAATTTTCCACTTTTAGTTCACTGTCACAATGTTGTATTTTGATAAAGTCTTACATGCATCAATGTTGTAGTTTGGTAAAGTCTTACATGCAGCAAGCGGACAACGTTGTAGTTTTGTCTAGGTTATTTTCTATGATATTGAATGCCTGATTTTTAACAGATAATAATCATAAATATATAACACTAAATATGTTTTTGATCAGATGCATACGAAGAGGCGGAATTGTTTCTAACATCATAAGTTGAATGACAATGTGTAGATATATATTTAATACAACAAGAAATTGCAGTGTAGATATCAGGAAATACAAAGACATAATTATGGGGGTCGTGGAATTCCTGTTTTCATGGATTCACTTGTGGAAGATGACGACTGGTTAGAGTTGAAAATTTGAGTGATTTGCTTCATCGACGATTTCACTTGTGCTCAAGCAAACAATGCTATGGGTATTAGTACATGACCAGTTACAAGAGGTAGTTGGCGATGAGTTCCTAGTACTATAGATGATGATTTTGACAATGAATTTGATCCTGATTACAACTATGAAGGTCGAGCACTCTAGTGAGGGATATTCCGCTGTTGCATTTTTTTTTTTTTTTTTTTTTGATGCTGCAAAGTGCAAACAGTGTTGAGGTTGATCTGTATTATTAGAACTGTAATGTCTTTTGTCTCTAATTATATTATCTTTGATATTTTTGTTGCATGGAATGGGGATTGCTATGTTTTGGAAATGTACCCTTTAGCATGTACATTGATCAAGATGTTTTTGTCACAAGAGTAAGACTCAAACTTTTAAGTTGTAATGTCTTGAAAATGCACCTTTTCCTTTTACATTGAGCTTTAATGTTCTTATCAAAGTACTTAAGTGAGTAATATATATATATATATATATAATTAAAATATAGGTAATTTATGATCCCCGATTATATGTTGTATCATCCTTTGTATACTGTATCGGACTTGGCCAATACGATACTGATACACGATATTAATTACTTAACCTGAATGTCGTGTAGATATGAATCCTTATTAATTAGGTATCAATATTAAAGTCATCGACTATGTTTCAAATGATAAAATAAATACAATTGAAGAGTCCATAAGTCACAACTCATCTAACCTTTTGTTCATGAAGATGTAAAGATGTCTTCGTGAAGCTCCGGTCTTCATCTTCAAAATCTCAACTGCCTAATCTAATTTCCTTATCTGAAACCTGACTTTAGCAGTACTAGATCAAGAGCTGTGTTTGACAACTAACTTGACATACCAACGTCAATAGGTTTGACTGAGGAATGCCTTGACATCATCTTACTAAATGCAGAGACCAATAAGGAAAGATCTCTATTGTCATTCTAATGGTGTTTGAAACATTAACAGGTATAAAATTGAACCTTGATAAAAGCTCATTGATCATCATTGAAGTTGATGCCAAACTCAAGTTGTTAGCTGAAGAATGGGATGCAGGACAAAAACTTAGTCAATAAAATACTTGGGTCTGAAACCTAGGTGCTACACCAAGATCCTCTTCAGTTTGGGAGGAAGTCTTAGAGAAGACGAAGCACAAGTTGGCTCTATGAAAGCGATATATCTCAATAAATCATGTAGACTTGCATTAGCTAGTGTTCCCATTTACTATTTATCACTTCTAAACATGCCAGTTCAAGTAAAAAAAAAATGATGAAAATATAATGAGAAAATTTTTATGGGGCGTAAAACAAAATAAGTTGAAAATATGTTGGGTAGTATGGATAAAATCAGTAAATTAACGAAGAATGGAAGTTAGGGATACAAAAATTAAGGATTTCAACAAAGCACTTTTGTCTAAGTGGATTTGAAAGTATTGCAGAGAAAGAAAAACAATCTGGAGAAAAGTGATTGAAGAAAAAACTTGCAAAAATGAAGCTGCATACATTCCATTTGACATGGATATACCTCAAGGCAAAGGAGTGTAGAAAAGGGTATTAATGTATAAAAAATTGATGGTACAACACCTGGATATCAAGATAGGCAAAGGTGAAGGGATCTATTTTTGGCATGATAATTGGAAAGACCCTCAAACACTTAAAGAGTTATTTCCAGTAATCTACAGGAAAGCAAACTCCAAGTGGTACTTCATAGCAAATTGTATTAACTCAGGATGGAATTGGTATCTAAACATCTAACAATTGGGCACACAAGATCTTAGAGTCAAGTAATTCAACTGATGAGATTAATTACTCAACCTCCCCTCTAATTTCAGAAGATGACTCAATCACATGGTTTGTAAGCACAAAAGACAAGTTCAACAACAAACAATGCTATGAATCTTACAACCAGACCGATGTTCCTCCTTCTTACTTCTCTCAACACTTGTGGAGACAAAACATCCCTCCCAAGATTTCAGTTTTTTTACGCTTCGCATTTCACAACTCTCTTCTTACTTTAATAAATCTGTGTCATATAAACATTCAAGTGCATGATACATCTTGTAACTCTCTTACTCTTTCATTGCCAACACTCTTCTGCAGTTTTGTTTTACTTCACACATTCATTCAGAATCTTATGGTACATGAAAGAATTCATCCTTCACAACTTTGATTCCTAGAAAACTATTAGACTTTCAGAGAGGAATAAAAAGATATGGCAAATGTTGCCATATGCCATTATATGAAAGCTTTGGAAGGAGAGGAATGCAAGAATATTCGGAGGCAAATCTAAAATAGTCCAAGACAATATTTTAGAAGTTAAATCTCTGTTAGTTTTATACTCTTCCGCTGAAGCTACTTTTTACTTAGTGCACATTAGTAACATCCTTTATAATCGGCATGATGCTCTGTCTTAATTTGTAAATCACAAATGATGGTTTGTTGAATTTTCTCAATAAATAATTTAGCATTCCTTCGCCCAGAAAGAAGTAATGTTTTCATTTTATGTATGTATACGCACACGCATGGCTCACACACGTATTTCTATAAGAAACAAAAAGCCAGTCTTGCACGGTGCTGCTGGGCCTGCTGGCCAAAAGAAGGCATAAGAATAAAACGCCAAAAACGCTTTCTGCCATAGGGATACTACCGCAAGCGGAATCCCACTTATCCAGTCAAACAGACAAACAGAGTTTAACCACGGTGTACAATACCTTAACCCCAGATGCAGAGTATCACCGCCAAAACAACTCTATCACGTCAGAGAGTAATATACACCCAAGTTATAATAGGGTATACGAAACAACACCCGAATATAAGTAGTTTCAAAAGGTAAATAGATACAACACTTAAGGGTAATATTGTCTATAAAAACTAATATGGTCCACTACTAGTAGGGAGTGAAACCCAGAAAAAAAACCTCATTTTTCTTTCTTACCTGCTTTGGTTTTTTCACTCTCTCTCTCTTTCTCTCTCAGAAACCATTCATCTTCGTCTCTGTGATGTTCTTCACTTAATGTTATTTTGAGTAAAAATGGCAATGAAGGGTAAAGAACTTGCTGGTAAAGCATCAACATCATCGTCAAAGGGTAAAAAACTAGCAACAAAAACAACTGTTAAGAAAGCCAATACTAGTAATAGTAGCAGTAATGACCGGAAGAGGAAAAGATCCGGTGTTCTTCAGTTTTTCGAGGTAGCTGCTGATGTCGGCGGCGATGATGAAGAAGAAGAAGACGAAAGTGATGATGATCACTTATTTGCTGGTATAAATTTCATCTGATTCTTTTGATTTTAGGGTTTTCGGTCCCGTTGCTTTTTTTTTTGAAGGTTTTTTTTTTCATGATTTTGTTGGTAATGTTGCTGCAATTTGGGGGTTGTTTATGGATTAGGTTAAAAATGTTTTTGCATTGCGAAGTTGTGGCTTTTTTTCCTGTATATGGAAACCCTAGAAAAGGTGTAAATGTGTTTAGATTGATGCATGTATGTGCGTGTTTCGTGTATGCATGCATCTTTTAGACCACTGTTGTTGTTTCTGATCGTGTGAATCTGCGAAAGGGTTTTTGAAAGAGCATTGTTGGTTTATTTTGCTTAGGGTTGTGGGTTGTTATTTGGCATTTTGTGGTGTAAGATGTGTTAAATTCTGTGTTTCTGAAGGATTGTTAGTTCAAGCTAAGTTTGGGGGTTAGGGTTTATGTTGTTTCTTACCTATATGTTGGGATTTTGTTGTATGAGATCTTTGGGTTCTTACTCTTTTTTACATGCCTTACAAATATAAGGCTCTATTTTCCATGCTTACTGTTTGTCACTGAGTATTGTTTTTGTGGTGTTGTTTTTCAAATGCAAGCAGATACGATGGATGTCGATAGCAGCGGAAAAGGAAAAGGCCTGTTTGGAAAAGCACCACAATGTACAGTTATCCCGAAAGAGGAAGAACTGAGCGATGATGAAATTGAAAAGTTAATTAGAGAAAGATACAAGCCTGGTTCAAAGCATGTTAGATATGCTGAAGATGATGATTATGAGGCTAAACATGATGGGGATTCAATTATTTCTATCGTGGATGATGGTCCACCTATATATAAAGTCAAGTGCACGGTATGAAAATTTTCAACTTGTTTCTCTATGGATTGTTAAACGATTGTTGTCAACTTGTTTCTCTATGGATTATTGAACCTTGGCAGTATTATCAAAAATTATTTCTTGGATGTAGATGGGACGTGAGCGGCACTCAGCCTTTTGCCTCATGCAGAAGTATGCAGACTTGCTATCTCTTGGAAATAAGCTGCAAATAGTGTCTGCATTTGCACCCGAGCAAAGCAAGGGTTTTATTTATATTGAAGCTGACAGGGAATATGATATTGTCGAGGTATTTCTACGTTGTCTTTTATACAAGTTGGTGCTCTTATCGTCATTATCATTAGATGACGGTAATGCTTCTCAACTAACCACGGCAATTGTATGTATTTCAGGCATGTAAAGGTCTGACTGGTATATATTCTACAAGAGTATCTCGTGTCCCAAAGAATGAGCTTACTCACTTGGTGTCTCTCCAAAAAAAGCAAATTGCCATCTCCAAAGGCACTTGGGCTCGGGTGAAGCTTGGCAATTATAAAGGAGATCTAGCTCAGGTATGACATGTGGGTTTTCATTGTTACTTGTTACTGATTTGCAGTTGGTTTAGCTGTTTATCTTATCTTTACCTGTCACCCTCTATTGTAGGTTGTATTTTTTGACGGTGAGCGGAAAAAAGCAACAGTAAAGCTTATCCCAAGAGTTGATCTAACTGCAATGGCCAAAAAACTTGTACTTCTCTTTCTACACTTGAAAACTGTCATTAATATTGGCCGTACTTCATTTTATTTATCGATTTGCTCCATCACTTTTCCTTCAAGTTTGTTAGCGTCATCAATAATTGTTGACAGAATCTGACTTATGTATTGATCATTAGCATAATTGGTTAGTGCTTAGCTACATATTTTGTTTACTAAGGCTTCTTCAATACGAATTAGTTTGTGGTGGTAAGTAGCTACTTATCAGGAGGAATTCCTCGTAGGCATGTTTTTCTCTGTAATATTCATATATCCTTCTTTAGAATTTCAAATACTGTAATACTTCCATCTGTACATTTTCCGTAAGAGAGGATTGTCATGCGGAAGTGTGCTTGCTGTACACTTGCGCTGATCTACATTTGTGGTTCGTTGGGGCACCTTTATGGTTCAGATCAAATTTCTTTATGTATATCTTTATTGTGCTTCAGATTCGATAATAACCTCATAATACCGTTAATATTGTTTTTACAATTTCCGCCGTATTTTCTTTTTCCTTACTGCTTATTAGGGTTTTCTAAGGCTTTAAACAAGTTTCAGTAGTAAGTACTTTCTATTATTCAAAGAAATTAGGAAGTACTTTCTATTGTATGCGACAACAATAATCTGGCATTCCACTGGACCTTGTTTGCTACGTTTGGCTTATGATGCATGGTTTTGATGTTGTTGCAGAATGGAGGAGTAAATGTCAAGCAAACTGCAGTACCAGCACCAAAGCTGATCAGTTCAAACGAACTTGAGTAATGTTGCCAAAACTCCTGTTTCTAAGTAGAGCACTGCTTAAATTTAACAATCCGTGACACTCCTTCCTTTTCAATTGTAGGGACTTTCGTCCTCATATCGAGCTTAAGCGAGATCGTCAAACTGGGATTGTTTACGAGGCACTTGATGGTTTGATGCTCAAGGATGGTTATTTGTACAAAAAGATAACTGTTGAATCTTTAATTTTATCTGGTGTAGTGCCTACTGCCAATGAGCTCATTAAATTTGAGACATCTAAGAAGGATACAGATGATGATCTGGAGTGGCTCACTGGCCTTTTTGGTGAAAAAAGGAAAAAGCGTGCTGTAGATTGCGGGGATGATAAATTAAAAACTCCGGGAAAGGATGGTAAAGGTGGTAAAACTAATGGATTTGAGAGCAAATCTGGGAAAGCATTTGAGAGCAAGTCTGGGAAAGGATTTGAGAGTACTTTAGGGAAAGAATTCGGGAGTACCTCAGGGAAAGACTTTGAGAGTACATCGGGGAAAGACTTTGAGAGTACCTCGGGGACTAAGAAAGGGGATGGTTTTGAACTGTATGATTTTGTCTTCTTTGGGTAAGTCAGATATTGAAAAACTATCATGGTATGGCTTTTTTTTTTGTTTTGTTTTTTGCTTCAACTACTGCTTGAAATTAACATCGAATTTCTATGATACAGCCGTAGAGACTTTGGTGTTATCGTAGGTGTGGAAAGTGACAGCTACAAGGTATTGATACATTTTGATTTCCAATGCTTCCTTACAATTTCTCTCAACTGTATATGGTGCTTCCTTGACACCTTTTCAATGTAAATGTTTTGCCTGTTAGAAAAGAAAAAGACAATTGCTCATTTTTAGTGTAAATTGATGAACTCAGATCTTGAAGGGAGATTCCGAAGAATCAAAAGTGGTTACTGTGAATATGCGTGACATGAAAAGTGGAAGCCTGGATAAAAAGTTCACTGGTTTAGACCAGCACATGAAAGCTATATACGTTGATGATACTGTCAAAGTCTTGGAAGGTCCACTAGTGGTGTGTCCCTATGTTCTACATTTCTTTGGTCAAATATTTGTTGACGTGTTAATTGTAGCTCCATAATTAGAGCCTTACATACCGTGTTTATGTTTGTGTGTGCAGGGTAGGCAAGGAATTGTTAGGCAAATTTACAAAGGCACCATATTTGTCTATGACAATGAAAACGAACTGGAGAACAATGGATACTTCTGCACAAAATGCCAGATGTGCGAGAAGATTAAGCTGTTCAATGACTGTCAAGATACCAATGTATGTCTTAAAAACATGTCTGAGGTGTAACTTGTCTGCCCATATTCTCTCTTCTTATCATTAAGTATAATTGGCTGCTCCAGGTTGATGATTCAGGTCCTACAGGGTTTGAGGATTCGGCAGCATCTCCAAAATCTCCGCAATCATCAAAAACAGCATGGCAAACAAGAAGGGAAAACAACCAAGAGTGTATGCCCTTAACTGTTTATTTCATGTTTTTCCCAGCTGATTGGTGTTAAAGGGGTTTCCTATTTTTTATGTCCCTTCTCACATAGTACCTTGCATGTAGTCAACAATAACCGTCAGGATAGGGAGGGAGCTTTCTCCATTGGTCAAACCTTGAGAATCCGAATTGGTCCTCTTAAGGGCCATCTATGCCGCGTGATTGCCATTTACCGGACTGATGTTACAGTAAAGATCGATTCTCAACTGAAGGTTATATCAGGTTTGTTGACGACAGACATTTGGTTCCACTTAGTCTTTTCTCAGTGTTCATTTTTAATTTTATTTTTCTGTCATTCTTTTGTGTAGTTAAAGCTGAACATCTTTCTGAAGCTGGTGTGAAGAGGTGAGGTTACCTTTTTGCTCTTATGACTTCATTTTCCTGGGACCCAACCTGTTTTCTGCTTCTTTTGTTAGATGTGCAAGTCTGCGTGTGTATGATATATTTTCTCGTTTCTTCCATTTCAGGTTTTCTGATTCCACAAATCCATTGAGTGGTATGTGCCCTTCAAATTTTATCTATTCTCTCGTTAACTATATCTGTCTTCTTTCTTACCTGATTTATGTGAAGTACAAATAGTTCATTTTAATGCTGGGTTCTTATGGCATTTGGTTTTCTTCTGGACCTTTTACTTTAAAGATCTGATGGGTGGATCCGGAGCAGCAGATAATGATGGGTGGAATACTGGTGCCTCGGGGAGTGGAAGGTAACATTCATTGGCTGTTGAAACTTTACCTTTTCTAGAATAGCTCAAAACTCGTGACATCATAAAGCTGATTAAGTACTATTTTCAGTTGGGATCCACTCTAGTAGGGTGGATGCCTTCCTCCACCTCGCAATTGCGAGGTCAGGGGTTCAATAGAATTCCACCACCCTTCTTGTATGGATAAGAGTTGATGGTACGTTGGGTGGTGTAGTAGAGTGTGTGAGTGTGGGTTGGGCCAGATCTGTGTGGCCTAGTTGGTTGGGTCTATGTGCGCAATTATCCATATATACTTGCCTTAATAAATGTGGCTTTCAGCACAAGAGGAGCACAGTGTAATATGGTGTGTTAGAACTAAGTATGTCATTATTGTGTTCGCTTATGCTTATACACATATTCACGAACCTCTTCACTTTATTGTTTCTCTGATTTTGTAGTGTGGTTAAATTCAATCTTCATTTATCGAAATTTAACTGTTATACATTTTATTGATCTATTGCGTTGAATTTTACTGTTATACAATCTTCTTTTTTTATATGTTCTTGAATCGCTCTATCATGATCTGATAATTGGAACAATTTGCTTGCAGCAATCCCTGGACTGATTCTTCAGCATTGGTTAGTTTAGATCTTCTATTCTATCATCTGTTGCTGTATGTGTATTCTCTAGTTTATTTTCAAGAGGTCTAATACTTACATTTTTATGCCGGTCGAAACTTTAGGCTAATACTACCTTCGGAAATGTCTTTGGAGGTGATGGTGCTGAGAAAGGTATAGTTACGTCAAGCTTTGTCCAATTTCATATCATTGTTTGTTACAAACATTTCTTGTATTGTGTTACCCGAACTATGGGTGACTCGTTATTTTACTATTGCAGATAAAAATGAAGATAATCCATGGAGTACCAAAGATACTCCGAAGAATGATGGAGGTGGCTGGGAGAGTGCACCATGGGGTAAAACATCAAATGAGGATCCAGCTGCTGCAGATAAAAATGAAGATAATCCATGGAGTACCAAAGATACTCCGAAGAATGATGGAGGTGGCTGGGAGAGTGCACCATGGGGTAAAACATCAAATGAGGATCCAGCTGCTGATATGCAAAGTCAAGATGGTAACTGTGTGAAGAGCACTGACGGTTGGGGTAAAGCTACTGCTAACACAGCCTCTGGAAGTGGTGAGTCTAGTAGCCCGCGGTTACTTACTGCGGGGAAGAGGGTCATTGCTATATATGCTTGTCTAACGTTCGATTCTAATAATATTTTTAGGTAAACATGAAGAAAATGGATGGGCTGCCAAGCCAGCTTCTAAGAAAGGTGAAGACAGCTTGCAGAAATCTTCTTGGGATAAAGCATCAGTAGAGGATAAAGCTGGCGACGATAAACAGAATGAAGCTGGTAACTGGGGAAACACAGATGCTTGGGGTAAAGCTGCTGCAAATACTGGCTCTGGGGCCGCTGAGACTAGTAATTGGGGTAAACAACAGAATGAAAGTGGCAACCAAAAGGATAGTTGGAGCACTCAACAAGGTCCACCAAACATTGCTGACAAAGGTAAAAATGTAGCTGAGCAAGGCAACTGGGGTAAAGTAGTTGAGTCCCAAAATGCTAGTAAAACAGATCAAGCAGACTCCTGGGGGAAAGCCTCTGAGAGTTGGAACACAGCAGCGGGCAAACAAACCGGGGGTTGGGGAAGTGCCTCCGATGGTGGGTCACAGCCTAAAGGAGAATCAGGAGATCAAGCAGGCAGCTGGGACAAAGTCAATGATACTAATGGAGGAAAGGAGAAGCAAAAGGCTGGATTGGGTGGATGGGGTGCAGACACGTCCAGTTCTGCTGCAACTTCATCTTGGGGTAAAGGGAACTTTGCAGATAAAGAAGCAGGTGATAAAGTTCAACAAGACAGCTGGGGTGCTGCAAAATCTTTTGACGGCGGTCGGGGTTCAGGTGGGTGGAGAGGCGGCAGAAGTGGAGGTAGAGATAATTTCGGTGGCGGAAGATCTTCTGGTCGGGGTCACTCTCATGTTACAAACAAGGATGAAGGAAATAAGCTTTGGAATAGTGGTGAGTCCTCAGGTTGGAATAAAGACGCAGGCTCTGATGGGGATAAAAAGTCTAGCTGGGGTAATCCAACTCAAGAAGCTGGGGAGAGCAAAAACAATGCAGATGCTTGGAACAAAGGAAGTGGTGGAGATGACTGGGGCAGTGGAGCTCCTAACTGGAATTCGCCAGCCACAAAATCTGCTAGAAACCAATCATCTGGGTGGAATAAAGGAGGATCGGTTGCAGAAGAACATAGTGGAGGGAATGTAACTATAGATGATTGGAGGACCAAAAAATTCTCTAATGAAACTCAGGTTGTTGATGGAAATGCTACTGCAAGTCAGACTGCAGGTTGGGAAAGCAAAGTTGCTGAGAAAAAATCTGGGGGTAACCAGTCATGGGGAGGTTGGAATCAAGGATCAACTGCTAATGAAACTAAAGATGAAGGAGACACTTGGGCCAAGAGGAAAGGTTTTGATGGAGGAAATCAGGCAAGTGGTGGTTGGGGAAGTGGTGGGGGAGATCAGCAAGGATCTGGTTGGAGTAAAAGCCAAGGCAGTGACGAAAGTCAACCATCTAACTCGAAAGGATTACTTGCTACTCCAGATACAACAGGTGGTAGTTGGAGTGGAGGTAAATCCTTTGGAGGTGGCGGTGGATGGAAGGGTGGTGACGCTGGAGGTGGTGGTGGTGGATGGAAAGGCAGCGCCAGTGGAGGAGCTGGTGGTGGATGGAAAGGTGGTGACAGTGGAGGCGGTGGTGGCTGGAAGGGCGGTGACAGTGGTGGTGGTGGTGGTGGATGGAAAGGCGGCGACAGTGGAGGAGGTGGTGGTGGATGGAAAGGTGGTGACAGTGGAGGCGGTGGTGGCTGGAAGGGCGGTGACGGTGGAGGCGGTGGTGGATGGAAGAACGGTGAAAGTGGTGGCGGTGGTGGCTGGAAGGGCGGTGGTGGATGGAAGGGCGGTGACAATGGAGGCGGTGGTGATGGGGAAGGTGGTGACGCTTCAAACAGAGGAGGTAGAGGATTTGGCAGGGGTGGCCGCTTCTCTGGTTCCGACAGAGGCGGTGGGCGCTTTGGAAACAGAGATGGTGGTGGACGTTTTGGAAACAGGGATGGTTCAGAAAGAGGTGGTGGACGTTTTGGGAGCAGAGGCAGTTCAGATAGAGGGAGAGGCTTTGGGAACCGAGGCCGTGGAAGAGGTGATGGGGGCTGGAAGGGGGGTGATGATGGAGGTGGTGGTGGCTGGAAAGGAGGCGATAGTGGAGGTGGTGCCTGGAAGGGAGGCGAAAATGGAGGCGGTGG